>VXBT01010977.1:35113-57436 GCA_013400235.1 Oriolus oriolus
AAAAATCTTAAGCTCCATTTGGATTCAATCATCTATCAATGTCACTCATAGGTCAATGCCTGTCAGGGACATAACAGCACTTCACAAATGAGTAGACTCTGCACTAGCTTGAGTTTAAATTTCATATAAGACAGCCTCAAGTGGGCTGCATTGTAAGTGGCTTGTGAAATGAAAAAGTCAGGTGCCAAGTCAGAAAACAGCCTTGCCCTGATGCAAGTACTGTGAGTGGCTTATGATAGGACCGCATAAAAAACCTGTGAGCTTAGTAGCAAGTGCCCACATCTTTGTGTTGGATGACCTGTATAATCTTTCCAAACTGACATTTTTTTCAACCTGCTAGGATTGATAGGATTTTATCTGCTTTCTATATTTCTCCATCCTGCTCCCAACTTATCCTATACTACAGTGTGCTTGACATTGGAAAGGAAATGCCTGTGCATGTCCTCCATTAAGAGCGACCAGACAAACAAGCCTTTATCTCTTAGAAGCATGTCAAAAATAAGCCCATTCTGATATGTTAATGAAATCCCCAGTAGTCTCAATCTTCATCTTTACCTTAGATTCCAAGGAAATTAGTAATTCACAGGAGAAGAGCAAAACACACATCCTTGGAAAGGCCTGTTATCTCCACTGATGTCATTTATGCCAGTCATAATGGACTTTTTGTGCCAGGTGAGACAGAGAGGGAAACAGATGTCTCAATCCACATTTCTTTAAGGTAAGAAAATTAACAACTGTTGTCTGAGTTTACTTCTTCGTGATGTTCAGGTTAAGGAAATTAAAACTGTAGGTTAAGCCCAGCCAGAAAAAAAAAAGTTAAAAAGCCTATGAGAAAAAGACCTTGGAGTAGTGCCTTTATCTGCTGAACTCAGTGTCACTCCCAGTTCATATTTAAGTTCTTAAAGCACTGAGGCAAAGCAAAATATGACTGAATCGTTGATATTTAGGTAAATGCTCCAACTACCGGGATTTTTCTTGCTCAAGATTATTGATATCCCTGGAGCTTTCATCTAGATTTGTGAAATTTTATTTCTGGTCAAAACCGCTATTAGGGTTAACTATTTTTTTTTCCATTTCAGTGAATCAGCAATTTCCTAACGAAATGTTTTCATTTTGGCTGAGATCTGTTCTGGATCCCAGAGCAGCAAGGCAATTCATACTTGGCACTGGATACCTGACCATAACATTGACCCACTGAACAGTAAACAGTTCATTCCTGGCACTGGAAGTCAACCACTTATGCACTGATTGAGTTTTGCTCATTTTCTATAAGTAGAAAAATTATTCATTTGTGAGAGGGAGTTATTCCCTGTCATCCAAGGCCTGGAAGCTCAGAATTATTCCAAAGCTGACCAGTAAGACCGAGTTTAAATTTAAAATTCTTGGGAAGCATTTTCCTTGGATTTTGTTTTTCTTTTAAATAGTTTTGCCTTGTATTTTCATGATTGTTTCAAGCCCATATCCCTGCAAAAGAAACAGGTTTTCCTCTGTCCTGTCAATGATTACTCACTCTTGTTCTCACACCCCTTCCTCATCTCTGTGAGTTCAAGTATTTCTATCTTCAGGCACACTGTATCAGGGTATTGATCCAAATTAAAACAAACAAAAAAAAATTCTGGGCTAATTTTAAACTGGATCAGTTTCCCAAGTCACAGAATGATTGATAAGTATGAACAGAGTGTACCACAATCTGACATGTCTCTGTGGTTTCTCCATTCTGGTCTTTTTTCTCCAATTTTTTCACTAATATAGAAGCTATCAGAATTGCTTGCTTTTGTGATGCTGCCATCTCTGGCAGCTGTTAGGCTGATGGTCATTTGTGATTTGTTGAAATATCTGAATTTTGAAAAATACATCAGAAAGTGGAAAAGAACAAGACATTTCATACATCAAAAACTAATATCCACAAAAGGTTGCAGTTACTTCATTTGACACACACACAGCACTAGCACATTTTCACTGCAAATGTCTCTGAAGAAAGTCATAAATCGGGGTGAGCTCATTAAAGAAAGTTCACTTTAATTCAAATAAGAGAGAATAAAGGAATACACTCTAAGTTTGTCAAGTTCCTTTTGAAAAAGTGTGAAGAATGAGACTGAACTAGAAAAGCAACTCCAAGGATATGTATTGAAAGTTAAGTAAGTAGAATTTAAAGGAGGAATTAGAATGGATCAGAACTCATCTAAATTTAATATCTATTTGCATTTGCTCTTTGTTGTAGTGAGGATGAAATGGACTCAAAACATTTAACTGTCTGATCACCACAAATTCTATGGCCATGCCTTCAAAGCAGCTCTGGTCTTTGGTCAACTGAGCAGTGTCAGAGGAGGGATTTATACTGCTGAATTTCTAGGTTCCTTGACCTTGCTGGAATTATTTAAGGTGCACATACATAATACGTTGAAGTTATAATAAGGCTATTATTCTGTTTATGCCTACATAATATGAGTATGAAGTCATATTGAATCAGAATGGTGGAACTGTGAGGCTACATAAATGGAGACATGAGATAAATGCACAATAATCATTCAGTGTAAGATGAAACTGTAAAATGGATATACAAGATGCGGCATTCAGTATTTCCACAGTGATGTGGAACATACTATCTGACCATAGCAGTACCTAGCTGGGTTCATAAGAAGAAGAGCTAAACTGAGGAGGTAAATGTTTCCACACCTCTGCAAGTAGTTCGATTATGTAAGTTTTCATTACAGGAAGAGTTGAGGATTGCTTCTCTCTTCAGGTGAGAGGGTTTGGTTCTCATTTGCACTAAAGGTGCATCATCCTGATCTGACAGTAAGTGATATGGGTTATGTATGCTCTATGACTACTAAAAGCTACTATATTTTTTATGACATTTGACAGCTTCTGCTCAGTCTTCCTTGTGCATTAGAAATTATCTTGAAAATCACTACTACCCAAAACTTGAAAATAGTTTTGTTCTACCTTTATACAGTATGTACTGCAATAGCATTTTGGAACAATGTTACTGTAGTACAAAGTTTGTCATGACATACCTTCACCTAAAAGGCTAGCTTCAGGCTATGACACATTAATGTGGTAAATCTTGCAATACTTTCTTTCTCCTGCTTCACAGAGTAGATGGGGGTAAGGGTGCTGCTTACTGCAAGAAAAATAAAAACCATAATTTCACCCTGTTTGAAATTTATTAACTAAAATACCTCTTTTCACATGTAAACCTGCATCAGTGCATCCTGAATTTCTTTCATGTATCTATTTTCATATATCTGTAAGTTAGAAATCCTATTGCTCGATTGTAAGTAGATTCATTTCCATGTGGATCTCTGTGCCACATCTCCTGAAAATCTAGCCTTGAAAACCAATTTCTTTTGGAGACATTAAAAAACCTTGGGGTTTTTGCTTGGGATTTTGTTTTGGGGAGCTTTTTTGTAGTTTTGAGCAGTAGCAGTAGGTTTTGGTAGAGGTTGGTTTGGTTTGGGGTTCTTTTTGGTAGTTTTGGGGGGGGTATTTTTTTTAATTCTTTTAAATATACAGGATACTTAGTAAGTGTAATGTGTCAGATACATCCCTCTGGTAAGTCGTCTTCTGTGGAAAATCATGTGGCACTTGTCTTTTCCAAAGGATAGCTTTATGATTTCTCCTTTTGAACCTTGATCTGGGTTATTTATTTTGAAAGACAAGATATATTTGTGCTGAAAGTCCCTTCTATCTTGGCTGTTCTGATTACTTTTTTCTGGGGCTTTGCTCTTAATTTTATCTGTATGCCTGTTTCTAAAGTACTTATTGTGGAATACATGAGCCAGCCTGACAATCTCATTACACAGTAAAATAATCAGACCACATGCATATTACACAAAATAACAGCCTCATACCTACATACTAAATTTGAAAATATTTTAGAGTTGTCACCTGGGAAGGCTCTATTCCCCTACAAGTTCAGCTGACAAAAGTAACCCAGGTTCAATTATGACTTGGTAAATGCCTGTTTTGAAGTGGTTCTTGATATCCAGGGGGCTTTGTGGAGACATGCTGGGAGCATTCAGAGCATTCCCATAATGATAAAAACGCAGCTGTACCACAGTTTTGAAACTTATACTGGAGAGTGCTTAAATCTATACAATTCAGCACTGCTTTGCACTTAGCTAAGGTAAGTGAAGCATGGCTAGTTCAAGGCACCTTTGCTGTAAAAGGGAAACTGCTTTTCTTATTCCAATGAGAGAGGAAAGAGACCTCTCTGCTTCTGGCATAGAAAGAAGAAGTGAGAAAACAAAAATGAGGTGAGGGAAAATTAGGGAAAGCACTTTGGAGAGCAGAGCAAGCAGTTTCTGCCTTTGCCTGGGGATGAAGAGAAATATGAAAGACTGTGATGGCATCTTTACTGAGGATGCACCGCTCTAACATCCATAACAGCAGTCAGTCCAGTTTTTCCACAGCTCTGGCATAGGAATGTAAGTAGTAGGGAAACAGCTATTTTCCTGCCTCTGAATTTTTCAGTTGTAAACAACTGCCTACTTAGCTTGTGCCTAGAGTCAGTCCTGGAAGGTAATGCATACACTGTAAATCAAACAAAACAAAAAAATCCTGCTGCCAGATTTCCTGTGGTTTAAGCTGCATGTTCAATTGAGGCCTTCAGATCCTGTTGAAATGAATGAGTGTCTCCCTTGCTTCCAGAGTAGCTGAATCAGGCTCTGCTTTGCAAGAGTGTATTAATGATTCACAAGAGGGGAAATAGTAGCCAAACACAGACCATTTGGAAATAACCAGTTGTGTTTAAATCGTTATCATAATGCACACGCATTGAAATAATCAGTATTCAAAAACTTGGTTTTACCCAAATAATTAGAAAGGGTTTATTGAATAATTTGTCTCTCTTTTTCCTTCTCCTTTTTCCTTCCTGTCTCTGAGAGATCTCAGTTTTCCATGCTTGCTCTGTAGATTAACTTGGGAATGATTTTCTCAGCAGTAAGCAGTGTGTATGTCTCATGCACATTTAGCTTATTATAAATGCATTCCCCTCAGCAGCTGGAAAGAAAATTATCAACATCCAGAAACTGAGTGAAAATAATAATGGGTATCCCACCAAGAACCTGGATATAACAAAATACTGTAATGCTGAAGCATTCTAAGAAGCTCTGTTAGGAGTCTTCCCTCTTTCCCTCAATGTTTATCCCTGACTAGATGTTATAAGATTGCCATAAATTGAACTTGTATTGAGAACTTTTCCATGTCAACCCCTTAGGGCATCTGATTATAGGTTTGACCTTTTGAGATTCTGTGTATTTCCCACTTAATCAGTGCTGGAATGAGTTGCTGCTAAGTAGGATCTATGGGAACCCTATGGGAAAAGCAAAGCCATCTAAAAATAATGAGTCTCCTTCCCCCTCCTTCCCCTCCTCTCATTTTGAGCTCTATTAGGCCATGATAACAGTCTTAATCTAGGCTACACGAAAGCATAATATGGCATGTGATATTTGTATTATTGGGAAAAAGAAGTCTGAGAAGGGCTTTTGGCAGCCTGAAATGTAAGTGAAACTTTACACCATTGTTTAAAAATGCTTCACCTCCCGTCTGCCCTTTCTTTCTTTTCATACTAAAATTTGTTTGGTTGAGCTAAGGCCTTGTGAAGCTTTTAATATCCAGCACCTATGATTTTGACAGAGTGATTGGCTCTCTCTCTCGGACAAGAATGCAAAAGAGGAGCATTGCCGTTTTGTCTTGTTGCAATAACACACTTGGTGGTTTAGATATAACCTCACCTAGTAGCCAGTTCAGTCATCAGTTCATTCCTCAGTAGTTGAGGCCTGTGGGTTTTTTCCCTGCCATACACTTTGGTTTCTTCTCATCTTCCTCCATCTCCCTCTCCTTGAACCTCCCCTCCTTTTACGTCCTCCTCCCCCTAAAACCTGTCTGTGAAACTGAACAGCATAATAGATGTAATTAGACCTTCAGTAATAGAACTGAATGGAGCAGGCAATGAGACTCCTTCTCGGGAAGCAATCAGTACATTAGGTCCCCAGGACTGAAACTGCATTTAACAAGGTTTGGGGCTTAGGGATTGTCGGTCTAGGCTTCTGCTGCTTCCACAAGAGAAAGCCCTACCCAGAATGCAAATCTTCATTTACTATAGCTACAAAAGGGAGAAAGAAAACATTAGCCTCTTTATTACACACATAATGAAGCAAACCGTATCTGTTGATATATTTTTTCCTGAGCAGTAAATCAACTGTTCACAAATGCTAGTAAGCATAAATGTAGATTTAATCTGCACTTTCAAACCATTTCCTGGGGTTTTTTTCATCCATCCATGGAAGAAGAAAGCCTTAAACTTTGTCAAACTGACACTAGCATTTTTCCATGCAGATTTAATGATTCATCTAATAAAGTTATTGAAGATACAGTTCCTTTTGATGGGAATGTAGATGTGGCAAAGTTTACATGTGGTTTGTTGATTTATGCTCCCAACTGCGTAGGATGGTAATCACATGAAAAATTTACCTTTTTAAAATTAAATTCTCTCATCATTCCGATCTTATCCCTACCTAGCTGAACTCTCTATCTCCATTCAATTTCCCTTCCATAACAGGATGTGGTATGTACTCTCATGTAATTTCCTTAACTGTCATTTGTATGAGCATGTACTTCCTTATTTCAATCACCTTTTACCCTGACCTTGACATGTATGGAGAGTAAAGAGAAGATTTCCATTCTCATTCTGGGTCAGATCTTTTCTATGATGTAGGACAGAGACAGGGAGAAGGCGGTAAAGTCAGACACATCCAAAAGCAGAAGGATGTTCCTGAGGTCACTGTTCACAGAGTGGGAGGTGAGAGAAAGGCTTTTAAACCCTCATTTCCTTATCATGTCACATGTTTTGAAAGCAGGCAGAGGAGGTCGGTATACTGCACTGATCTTGACCAGAAGCCCTCTGAAGTTCAGAGCCAGTGACCCACAGGACAGCTAACCTGAGCAAGCACCACACACCCAGTGTGGCCAGCAGGCTGTGTCATGCCATCCTGTGCCGTTCTGTGCTGTGCTGTGCCACATGCATCCCTTGTCCATCAACCCACGCCTGGTACTGGAGAAACCTGTAGGCATCACTTGCTTGTCACTGCCATAACTCCTCCAGCATGATCTTGCCTTTGTTAACAGTAAGTTAAAGAGTTCTTCTGAGAAAATCTTTAGGAACAGAGTTGGTTTATTGTAAGGAAATTATACATGACCTCAAATGAATGAAAGGGAGAACTTCTCTGCATGGAGAGGACCTACTCTGCCCAGCATGCCATGGGAAAATGCACCAGGACTCTGCCTGACGCTGCACGAATGTGGGGTGCCCAGCACCTTTAGAGGTGTAACATGATACTTGCTACTTTTATTCCTCTTCTCATTCTGTCTTATTAAAGCAGTTAGTAAGTAATTAATTTATNGCTCTCCTCACACCCGCTGTGTGCCCTGTGCACAACACTTAGAGTTATAATCCTTTTTAGGGTGTCCTCCTCTGTGAAAAAAGAGTTGTGAGATATACCTGATCGGAAAAGAAAAGGCTTCAAGGTGACCTAATTGTGCCCTTGCAGTACCTAAAAGGAGCCTATAAGAAAGATGGAGAGAGGCTATTTACAAGACCATGTAGTGACAGGTCAAGGGGGGATTGGCTTCAAACTGAAAGAGGGTAGGTTTAAATCAGATATTAGGGAAAAGTTCTTTGTTGTGAGTGTGGTGAGGAACTGACACAGTTTGACCAGAGAAACTGTGGAGCCTCCATCCCTGGAAATGTTCAAGGCCAAATTGGATGGGGCTTTGAGCAATCTGGTCTAGTGAAAGGTGTCCCTGTCCATGGCAGAGGGCTTGGAACCAGATGTTCTCTAAACTCCTTCCAACCCAAACCATTCTACGATTCTATGATTATATGTCTGGCACCAGCAAAGCTGCTGCCTTACCTAGAGTATTTTCTTAAACTCATTCCCCCTTACAGGTCTTTAATTCCTCTGACACAGGTTCTCAAAATCTATTCCTCTATCAAGAAGCAGTATTTCTCACTTCTCCACCTGGAAATTCCTATTCCCTCTGCCTTTCCACAAATCTTCTCTTCACACTTACCGCCATGCATAATGTGGTCTGTGTTTTTTTCAGAAGATGTATTTTTTTCGGGCATAGTATAATCAATTTACAAGATTTCTTTTTCTTGAATTTTTTTTCAACCCAAATACACTCTTTAACAGAGGATATTTAGAGGTAAGTAGTGTCACCCACTCACTGCAAACTTTCACCAGTATACTGCTAAGACTTAGATTCAAAAATACACTGGTTATATACCATTTGCATATATTTATATGCAATAAACCTGATATTTACTTCTGAAGTAAGTCATGAGTTTAAAGCAATAATGTTTTTTTCTTTTCTTTTTTTTTTTCAATTTGCCCAATTCGCCCAATTCTTAGATGTATTTAATATTTTTAATAATTTTCTGAGATATTCACTGTGTAAACTTTAGCATTACATGGCACAGTGTTTTCAAATCTCATAAAGGCACTTTCAAATATTTCAAGTTTTACTATTGTAATGATGATAAGGAATAATTTAAAAGTTAGGTTGCCTGCAAGTGCAAGACTTAGAGATGTTTGTTCTCTCCTTTATTTAAACCAGGTCGTAAACAGGAGTTTAGAAGGAAAAAAATAAGAAATTTTTATAGGAGGTGGAACAGGAAAGGTTTTGTGCTGATATTTTTTTTGGCAATATTGATAATCCACTAGAGTTTTCATGTCAGGAGTTACAAAAGAATCTCACTACAATGCCTTCCCATTGTTCTACAGTATTTTCCTCATGGTTTTAGATCTATACAAACTAGCCATGCTTCTTTGACACAGAATTGTCCTTCAAATCTTGCCATGTGTTTCTTAGGTCTTAACGAAAGGGTTATTTTGTGGTTGTCTTTGTGGTTGTCTTTGATCCTTCTCAGTGACGGAATGAATCTGTAGCTGGCTAAGACTGAAGCTCTACTGATCAACCCATCCTTGTGATACCTTGCAAAACTAGCTTGAAAGTTAACCTATATCAATACAGCAACTTGCCTGGGCCCCATGGGTGCAAAAGCCTAATTGAAAGGAAGGGGATAATCAAACTGTTGGTTTTGACTACAGATAATGAGCACTGCTATGGGAGAAAATCTATTATCAAACTAATCCCAAAAGACTTGAAACAGAGTAGCCTTATTCTACATGATTAAAAGCTTTCTTTCAAATCCAGAGGACATATCTCATCCAGAGACATCAGAATTACAAAGGTGCTTCTAAAGCTGTGGTCAATCAACAAGGTTGATATAAAGTTCCTAAACTCATGTTGCCTGTATGAAACTAATTTTGCAGGATCAAGGAGATAAATGGCTTCCAGATAACTAAAAAATTGAAACATCAGCTCTGGTAGTGAAGCAAGATTTCAAATACTACAAAAAATTAATATACTAAAAGAAGTCGATCGAGGTACAGGCATTTTTATATGAGTTCAGAGCAATAGTTCACCTCTTGCCTGTTGACAGAAAATATTGAATGATTAAGGAATTTGGTAAACTCCATCAGAGGTGATCCTCTCAGCTACAGCAGTGTCAGTGGACAATACCAGAATTGGTATAGTAGTTTGGTTGCAATCACACCTAAGTTAACTAATGTGCAGCCAACTTTCCCTGTCCTCCTTGTTTGCGATTTCCATTGAATTTTCTGTATCTGCATTACAATCCAAATACCAATATACTTTTAAGAATGAAAATCTAGTTCTAATGTTGAGTGCCGTGAACAAAGGGAACTTCTTTTTAGTTTACTTGAGACAGGGTTGTTTGTGAACAAACAGATTTTATTTTCTCTTCTGAGTTAACTCTGAATGTACCCCAAGCTGGCTGTACAATGGCGAACTGTTCATATTAGTGAAGTGTTCATATTAGTTATCGTAAGGGTTCCTTGACAGGAATTTAGGTTATATGTATGATGCCTTACTTATGACTAAATTCAGTATTTCCATGTGCATCACTTAACACACATATTTTCATAGCAATTTGGTGTAACTTCAAGTGTAGAAATCAGGCATAAAGTTAGAGTTGGCAGCAATTTTCAGATACAAGTGGGTGCATTCACCTTGTTTGGCTGCCAGGTGCCCACTAAGCCAGTCTATCGCTCCCCTTCCTTACAGAAGAGGGGAAAAAATCTAAAAATAGAGGTGCATAGGTTGAGAAAAGAACAGAGAGATCACTCAGGACCTACTGTCATGTGAAAAACAGATTTCATAAAATCGTGGATTGCTTTGGGTTGGAAGGGATCTTAAAGTAACCTAGTTTCAACATCCATGCAATGGACAGGGACATATTCAACTATGCCATGTTGCTCAAAACTGTCCAACCTGGTTTGACCACCTCACAGTAAAGAATTTCTTCTTAATATTTAACCTAAATCTACTCTCCTTCAGCGTAAAGCCAATGGCTCTTGTCCTGTCACTGCATCCCCTTACTAAATGTCAATCTCCAGCTTTCTTGTTGTGCTTTTTTTTCTGGAGTATGGTTAATTTTCTTCCCAGTGGCTGGCATGGGGCTGTGTTTTGGATTTATGTTGAACACAGAGCTGATGATTTTGTTATTGCTGAACAGGGCTTACACAGACACAAGGCCTTTTCTGATTTTTGTGCTGCCACTCTGGTGAGGGGGCTGGGAGTACATGGGAAACTGGGAGGAGACACAGCCAGGACAGGTAACTCCAACTGACCAAAGGGATCTTCCAGACCATATGACATCATGCTCAGTACATAAAGTGAGAGGGAGAAGGAGGAAAGGGGAATGTTTGGAGTGATAGAGATTTTTTCCCAAGTGACTGCTACACGTGATGGGACCCTCTTCTCCTGAGGATGGCTGAACACCTGCCATGGGAAGCAGTGAAATAATTCCTTGTTTTGCCTTGCTTGCATATACTGATGCCATGATGACTTTTTGCTTTTTCTTTTATACCCCTTTTATATCCCTTTTATACACTCTTTTATATAGCTTTTATATATTCTTAGTGCTTTTAGCCAACTATAACTNTAGCTTTTATATATTCTTAGTGCTTTTAGCCAACTATAACTATAGTTATAATTCTTTAAGTTTGATAACTCCACTTAAACCCAGTAATCCGTTAAACCTAGAGACAAAACAGTCTAAAAACCCCAGACACCAAGGTCCTCTCCAGAGCACATTCTGTAAACAAAGATAGGCCCATCCAGGGGGAAGGTTCCTTGGATGGGGGTCTCACTGGAGTCCCTCACTGGGGAATCTTTGATAGATATGCTAATTTGCAAGGCCTGTAATTGTATACACATTACATCATGGCTGGCCATTTTCTTCAGTGGGCATTTCAGGGTACATTTCGATGTGCATTTCAGCGCACCTAAGGATCCTTAAATAAATACCAAAAACCCTTTTCCCCTCTTAACTGTGTTCAGCTCTCTTAATTTTAAGATCAGGAAAATGGTCCAGCATCAACACAACTTTTGTTTTTTGTGTTACAGTGTCCTTATTTCAACCCACGAATTTTTGTCTTTTACTCTTCCTAATTTTCTCTACCATCCCAGTGGTGGGGAAGTGAGCTAGCAGATGTGTGGTGGTACTTGATTGCTGGCTGGGATTAAACAATGACACGTGTAGGCCTCCTCTGAATACTGGAAGGCTTCTGCAAGGTCTTGCCAGAGCCTTCTGTTCACCAGGCTGAACATCCCAAACTCTCTCAGCCTGACTTCATAAGAGAGGTTCTCCAGCCTTCTGTTCATATTTATGGCTTCCTCTGGACTCATTCCAATAGATCCATGTCCTTCTCATGTCAGGACTCCACTGAGCCGGACACAGCACTCCACGCTGGGTGTCACAAGAACTGAGTAGAGGCACAGAATCCCCTCCCTCACCCTGCTGGCCACACTGCTTTGCATGCAGCCCAGGACACTTTTGGCTTTCTGAGCTGCAAGTGCATATGGCTGGGCCATATTGAGTTTCTCTTATCAACCAACATCCCCAAGTCCTTCTCTTCAGGGCTGCTGTCAATCCTTTCTCCACCCAGCCCGTATTAGTGATTGGGATTGCCCTGGTCCAGGTGCAACACCTTGCATTTAGCCTTGTTGAACTTCATGACGTTCACATGGGCCCACTTCTCAATCCTGTCAAGGTGTCTCTGGATGGCATCCCTTCCCTCCAGCATGTCAACCACACAGCTTGGTGTTGCTGGCAATCTTGCAGAAAGTGAACTGGATCCCACTGTTCACGTTGCCTACAAAGATGGCAACCAGTGCCAGTCCCAATAGTGACTGACCCCTAAGGAATGCCAGTCGTAACTGGACTCCACTTGCACATCGAGCTGTTCATCACAACTCTGTGAGTGGAACCATCAGCCAATTCCTTACCTACTTAGTGATTGTCCATGTATCTCCAGTTTAGAGAAAAGGATGTAATGCAGGACAGTGTCACATGGTTTACGCAAGTCCGGATAGATTTGGGGAAACGAATTTATTTTACTGCCAATCAAATCAGACTAGAATGATCATATATAAGAAAAAAATCTAAAATACACTTTTCTTGTCCCCTGCCCTCAAAATTCTGTGGGAATTGACCACTGTGGGAGGTCATGGTCAGTATAACATGCACTTGAAATAGAAAAGCATACACATTATTTCTTCTTTTTGTGCCTTGCTGTCCCTTCTGACTCACAGTACTGTGACAGGCATCAAGACGAAGAAAGAGGTACAAGTCCTTCCTTTCACTTGACTTTTGGGGTAGAAACCATGAACTCTGGGAGCAAAAATTTGCACAGGCAGCAACAATGAGTGCAGAGGGAAAAGTACACTAATGAGATGTGTTGGGCTTGCATAGCAAGGTTATGATACAGAGGAGGGCTACAGGGGCGACTTCTCTGAGAATATGCCAGAAGCTTCCCCCATGTGCAACAGAGCCAGTGCCAGCCAGGTCCAAGACTGACTCACCTCTGGCCAAGGCTGAGCCCTCAGCAAGGTGGTACTGCCTCTGGGAAAATGCATTTAAGAAAGGAAAAAATTACTGCAACAGAGAAAAGAGGAGTGAGAATATGTGAGAGAAACTTCTCTGCCAACACAGAGGTCAGTGTCAAAGGGGAGGGATGAGGTGCTGTAGCTGAGATTCCCCTACAGGCCATGGTACAGACCATGGTGAGGCAGTTGTGCCCCTGCAGCCCGTGGAGATCCATGATGGAGCAGAGATCCACCTATAGCCCATGGAGCCCCCAAGAGGGTGGATGTGCCCAAAAGACACTGTGACCCCATAAGAAGCCTGTGCTGCAGCAGGCTCCTGGCAGGATCTGTAGCTGTGTGGAGACAGCACCCCACTCTGGAGCAGGTTTTCTGGGTTTCATTTGTGACCCTTTGGGGAACCCATGCTGGAATAGGCTGTGCCTGAAGTACTGGACCTCAGGGAAGAGACCCACACTGGAGCAGTTCATGAAGAACTGTAGGCCATGGGAAGGAGAAGGACTAATTTTTGAGAAGTTTGAGGAGGACTGTCTCCCACGGAAGAACCTCAAACAGGAGCAGGGGAAGTAGTCCTCCTCCTGAGGAGGAAAGTACATGTGTGGTGAGTTGACCATAACCTCCATTATCTGTCCTTTGGCACGGTTAGGGGAAGGAGTAAGAGAATTGCGAACAAAGTTGAAAACTAGGAATAAAAAGGGAAAGTTAGGAGGAAGGTATTTTTAAGATTTGGCTTCTCATTATCTTTCTCTGATTTATTTATAATAAATTTAGTTAATTTCCCAAAGTCGAGTCTATTTTGTCCATGATGGTAATTGGTGAGTTGTCTCTCCTTGTCTTTTTTTCAACCCACAAGGCTTTTATTATATTTTATCTTGCTTATCCAGCTGAGGAAAGGGAGTGATAGAGCCACTTCTGTAAGCACGTGGTATCCAGCCAGGGTCAACTCACTACCTGAGGAAATAACACAGTTAACAGATACCTTAATATGTAGAGAGCAGAAGAGAAAATTGCAAGAGGGAGAAGAGATTAGGACGGTAGAAGTAAATAGAGTAAAATTTAAGAGAAGATCAGACAAAGAAAAACATACAAAACATAAGATTATGGAGAAGCCACCTAAGTTGGAAAATAAAACACCTCAGTTTTAATTTTAAAGCATAAAGAAAATAACACTAATGAAAATAAGAAAAAAATCATGACAGATGGCCTGCAGAACATCTGTATTGCACTTTGCTGCAGCTTTTGCTGGATGCTTAGAAGTAAGATTTACCATGACATTATGTAAGGTGCAGCTCACATTAGGGTTTCTGAGTGTGATTTGCCACTTCTTTCAGCTCTTACTTCTAAAGAATCACTTCTAAAATCAGTTCTGGTTCTGTTAGTTGCCCTTTAAATACCAACTCTGAAAATTAGAACAAAGACCTTGGGATCTCTTAAATAACCACACATTTTATTTCTTATTAACTCCGTATACATATCTAATGAAATTGTGAAATGTAAATTTGGTTTGCTTGCTGAGAAACATAGCACACTAGTACAATCTGGTGAGTTATAGTCAACCAGCTCCTGGATCAGCACATCAGTTGCTTCTGATACCTCAGTTTCAAGGGTGCTTTTAGGGATTTTGCCTGCTTACATAGACAGGTCTCAACCCTGGACTTTTGCAAACAGTTTTACTATGAATTGCAAGGGGAGTTTATGTTAGATCTATAGGTAGGAGAGATGGAGGAAAGACACCTCCCATTCAGAAGACATGGGTATGCTTCTTAGATGAATGAGGGTAACTTGTGACTTGCTGTCTTTTACTATTTCATGGATACATTCTGAGAAACTACCAGACTTGCATCATGTTTTCCTTAACTGTGTGGCACTGACACACAAAGCAGAAGAGGCTTTGTTACCATGCTGCTGTGTGACAGGTGACTATCTGAGCCAATAATCAGTCATGGGGTAGGCTGGGTAGATAACTTGAAGGTCTTCAGTCCCTAAGAACTTCACTGAACCAGAGTCAGGCACGTACTAGCATTCATTGGATGCTGGGGAAATGAGCCCTCCATGGTCTGTGCGTCAATGCCCATCTTTGCATACTGGAAGACAGCAGATCTCAGACACTCAGAATCTACTAGATTTAATTGGAAATTTTTAATTGACAGCAAGAGAAGCAGGATTACTCACATGATTTCCACTTGTTTTTTGAGCTTTGTGGTTGATAAGGTTGTTAAGCATCAGCCACTTTCTTGGAAGGGCTGCATTTTGCCCAGAGACAGTTACAGATAGTTGCTAACAAACCTTGCTATGTCTTGTGTTCCTACAAAAAAGGGGTGCTTAATTTTTCTCTGCAAATAGAGAACAGAAATATAATTCCGCCATTATCTGGCTGCAAATGAAAAAACAAAATCCCAGAGCTGTCCTCCTGCTAAATCGTTTTGGTGTTCTCATCAAGTTATGAAATATTTCATAGACTTATACTTTTAAGAGTTTTCTCAGGATAAAGAAGAAAGAATCATTTGACCTTTTTAAACCTTTCAGAAGGAAAATATTCCAATTTGGAATACAAGTTAATTAGTCCAAGGTTGAAAGATTCAGTTTAAATAATGAACTGCAAATCCTTAAGAAGTTGTAGCCACATATTTTAACTTGTTCTTGTGATCATCTTGCTCCAAAACTCTCGATTTTTATCATTGGAAAAACCTACCTTAATGCTAAAAATTCAATTCTGCAAGTAAGACAGTCTCAGCAGTTTTGTGTTCATGTTTTGGAGGTGTGCTGTTTACACCAGAGGATACACTATTTTTACCAGCTTATTTTTTGTCATATAACTAGATAACATACATTGACAATACAAATGTTATTACCTAAAATATAAACAAGATGTCTGTATTTAATTTCAATCTAATTATAAAAAGGGGATTTCCTTAATTAGGCACTATTTAAACAATTTTTTTCAAAGGTTTTAGATATTTTGAGACATAATTTAGTAGTTTTAGTTATGTCTGCTATTATACACAAGCTACTATATCTTTTAATTTTACTGGAATTCAAGAGAATTTCCTTATGGTAATGGGCCATGTTCATGATTTTCTGGATTGAAAGAGGAAAGGATGAGGCAGCGATAGGGATAGCAAGTCAGCTAATAAATCAGAATCTGCTCGAAAAGCATGTAAGGCTGGGGCGAGCAAATACAAAATACCAATATGAACTTAAGGGATGCATAATGAAGAAATATCACTCTTTGGTAAGTGTGGTTGCTAATGAGTACTAAACACGTGAATGTCGTCAGGGACTGCTGATGCTCTTCACACTGCTAAAGGTTTGCCTGCAGTTGATTCCCACAAGAGACTGCACTAAGCCTTCTATGTTCAGTGAACAAATCAGTTCCTCCAGTTCACAAGGATATTAATTTCAGACTCTTAATAAAGGCTAAACCATGTTTCTAATGTTATAGAGGACACATAAACCTGTGAATTGCTATTAGTTTACTGAAATTTTAAATGTTTGAAGAGCCCTATTAGGTGATTATTTTAAAAGATCAGGTCAAAAACAGTAACAGAAAAGCTTATAAGGATAACTTTTTATATAAAAAAGTTTTTCTGTATCAGTTTCAGCAGCTCTTTCAGCAATCTCTTTCTCTTGGGTAAAAAAAATGTAACAGATAAAAAAAAGTAGAAGAAATCAAAGATTACTGATAGAGATGGTGATGATATTTGATGTTTTATCAAATTAACACCTCTGATATTATTTGTTTTACTTCTACTTTCTGCTTTCAACTGAAAGCTGTGGGCAAGTTTTTCTCCAGAAAAATTCATCACCTTTTTTTTTTATTTTGTTTTTTTTTTCTGTTTTTTTTATGGATAAAGACACATTTTAGAATGTCTGAAGTTTTATTTCCCGCTTCAAATGGAACAAAAAAAAAATTCTGGGCTTTGTAATTTTGGTATGTTGATGATGTGCAGTGAATTATGTTCATAAAAATTTTCGGAGACTTCGAGTGCACTAGCCTTCTCTACACTTCTGCATTAATCATCTGAGTCCTTTGTCCTTTGAGCTGTGGATACAAATGTGCCTGCTATATGATCTCTGGCATCTCAATTATAGGAAGACTTCTTAGTTAGCTATGCTATATCATCAAAACCTAATTTGTGTTTCAGAAGAGTGAGGGATAATTCCATTAGTGTACTTACTCATACCTCTTCAGGGGAAGGAAAATTGTGTGGTATTTGTGACCAAGCATGTCTTACAGTTTTACAATGCAAATCCATATTTTAGTTATGACTTCAACCTTGACCTGAGAGTTAAACCCAGTGTTTTATCCATTTACTCTCTGAAGCCTGAAACAGGATGCGCATGTGAAATAGGTGTTTAGAAGTAAGTTTTCTCTGATTTGCATACTGCCATATTTGTAATTATTTTTGTTTGACATGGTACAACTGCAAGTAGCATAAAATCAAAGGCAGTAAACCAGTAAATTGTTTTGCTGCTTGCCTGTTAGCAGCATGCTAAGAATCCTAGAGTTATTACTGGGCAAACTAACAAGAATTTTAAGCTCCAAGCCTGAAAACAAATTTTCTTTATTCCCTCCCCCACTTTTTCTCTTTTAATGTAGACACTATATTTCATGCCTTCCTTTTCATTCTTTGAAATGTGTTCATCCCATTTAATACACTTTGGAAATGGTTTTCAAGCTTGACAAAAGATTTGTTAGGCATGGATAAAAAGCCAAGCTTGTTGACTTCTGGAGCAATTAACAAAATCACAGATAGCCTGTTTCTTGGCCTGTTTTCTCAGTTCTGCTGTTGGTGCAATTACCCATAATCAAGAAATTTTTTTATATAGAAAAGTGGGTTAGAAAGTTAAAGTTCACTCTATGAAATATAACTGGTTTTAATGCTTCTTCATCAGCCCCTCCCAAGTAGTTTTTGTCAGTATCTTGAAACACTTTCATATTTTTCCAGTTCTGAAGATGGTCTCAGAAAGGAGTATTTTGGTGTTTAGTATTCTAATTTTTAAGCTGGTTTTCCAAAATGAAAGATCTCTCTTCCAGCATCCACAAATAGGCTTTTGTTCCAAAAAATGTTAACATACAGGGGATTTTAGTTAATACACCTTTTAATTCTAATATGTACTTCCCCAGTGAGATAATGTTCCCACTGTTAGCACTGTAACTTCACTGCACGCTGAAACAGCCTTCATTAGGCTGGATAAGCAGGCCAATCTCCTTTTAGATTACATTTTTAGATTTACTTTTTTTCCCCCCTTTTTCTTGAACTGTGATAGATCAGCTAGGTGAAAGCAAATGAGATTTTTCATTATTCCTAATAATGGAGTGCAACAAACTTGTGATCAGCTTTAAAAGAATTTGATAGGTTCTTTTATAAGTTTCCACTTCACATAACAAGCCGATTGCCAAAGTTTTAAATTAAGAATGTGCTTAAATCAGACTGAAGATGCTTAGGAATATAACGACTTACATAACTGCTGTTGGGCTCCTTATGTAATTTTTCTCTTAAGAGGGATAATGCATTTCAAACAGTAGCAATTGCATTTTGAAATAATGTAGTTATGGGGGGGGTAAGGCTAACTTCTCAAGCCCTCACTCCTTTACAAGTGAAACCCTTTTGGTCACTAAAGATTAAATATATGATTGAAGCTGCGGAAAAAATAAACTGTAGTCGAGTATCACAATTCTTTAATTGCTGTAGATGACACATCCATACAGCCCTGGTCACTTAAGTGCATAATATGTTCTTAATGAGACTTTTAATCAGAGTTCTTAAAATTTCCTATTTTCCCAGTTCAAGATTTTAATTGATTTAAATCAAATCCAGAAAGATCGAAGGTGAACTAAAATGTAGCCAAAATTATTCTGGATTTTGCCTTTTGCTGTCTTGCTAAAGAGAACTCTCTTTGAAGAGACAGTTGAACAGAGTCTGTTTTAAGCTATGTTAGGAGATGAAATTACTATACATTTTCACTAACTTTAGTAGTATTTTTTAATCATTATCTCTTCCCTGCATATTTGCATTTAAAATGCAAATTGAGGTGCATATCAACATTCCACAGTTCTGGTGAAACAGTGACTATTTATGTTGTTTTTCATATAATTCTGCTCTTCTGCCATCGTCCCAACTTCATCTCGTTTTCAGTGTACAGCAGTGTAAGTGTTATCTCAAAACTATCTTTTAGTCATTACTATTTTAATTTTAACTTGACTGCCAAGACCGCATGTAATTTGACGGCTTCTTTGATCTGAAGACTGAAAACTACAAATCCATTTCTGAGGAAGAATTTTTGAAAACATTGCTGTCGGATTCTATATTTTATTGTTGTTTATTAATGGTGACCTGAGTCTACGTGTTTGTAAAGTAAGGGAAACATGTTAATTTTTTTCCATGTCAGTCCCATGAAGTGGCACTGATCTAGAATTTCTGTTATTTAATGTCTGATGATAAAGTGGTGATTTCACAGATATATCAGTACATAACTCTGGGACTGCACATATTATAACTACTGGCCTGGTTTCAAGACAGTAGTATTTACAAAAACAATGTGGAGTACATGCATTTTCCTAGGAGTTAAAAAAAGGATCTAAAAGACATGCTGAAATTTCACATTTTTTAATGAATAAAATTAATACATTTTTACTAGTGCAAAATAGAAAAGAATTTTGAAAGTAAACACATTTTGTTTTGTTTAGACTTGTACCTAAAAATATGATTTCCTCCAATATTAAAAAAAAAAGGAAATAAATCTCTTCAGAGTAGCCATCAGAACATTTAATCTACTTGGTTTTTAACTGAAAATTCCTTTAGTTGTTGATGACTACATATTTTAAACTGCAAAACAGAAAGCTTAGTGGTGATGAAGGCACCACAGAATTTCTACCCCAAAGATATTTTTATGCTATTTTTATAGTAACTTTTCAACAATAGAAATAAAGAAGAAAATCAAGGGAGTAAATATACTGATATTGACTATGATGAAAAAAGTTCACAAATAAACTTCAGCAATAGATTAGTATGTTTTAAATGGAATGCATTTGAGGACAATTTTCAAAATACCAAAACTTTATAGTTTGAATTGCAGTGAAAAATGCTGTGGCAATGTTTATTTCCACAAATTCTGTTGGTGAAATGTTTCACACTTTAACTAGCTGCAATCTTTGACCTCCCTAATCACTGAAGATAAATTAATCAGATAAGACCAATTTTTGTGTATCCAAAACTTACTGATTTTAACTTCATTTTTATTTAAAGGCTAAGAACAAAATTATTTCTGTTTTGCTACCAAGGAAGAGAGAAATCTGGATTTCTGATCACTGGAAAAATATGAGAATCCATTATCAAGATCCTCATCAATTAATTCAGCATTTTGAATTCAGTAGTTTTGAACTTCACCAGAGTGTAACAGCACCAGTTTGGACGACTGACCTTTGTATATAGATTTTGGGAACTCACAGATTTACTGAATATCTCAACACCTTGCGCTTCAGAGGACTACCTAAAACTAAATCATATGACTCAGAGCATTTTCAAGATGATCCTTGAACTCTGGCAGTCATAACCACTTCCGTGGGGAGCCTGCTCCAGGGACTGACCGCTCTCTCAGTAAAGAATCTCTTCCTAAAGTCCCGTATGAACTACCAAATAATGTGTCTGTGTCACCTCTTTTGTTTCTATGCCAGATCTTGGACTGAAGCTGTGCCGGCAGTTATTTTTGTTGTGAAACAAATAATGTGATAGCTGAAGGGCTGGAGAACACTGAGGGATTATTTCTCAGGTAAATGTGTCCATTGAGTCAGTCTGCAGTCACACAGGACCTCTTCAAGAAAACAGTTTATGATTTTTCCCAAATGTGTAACATTATTCACTCTTAATAGCTATACTCCTTTGTCAAAAGCAGTTTTTCTGCACGTAGTAACAATTAAAAATCTACCTTTGACTCTTTTTCACTGTGTTTTGCTGCTAGGAAAGATGTCTTTTCAGTGATTCTTTGAGCAAAGTTAATTTATTTACCCAGCTAGAACTTCCTTTTTATGAGACTTCGAAGTTGTAGAATCTACATTTAGAAAAGAAAGTAATTGATTAGGAAAACATGAGAAACTGATGCTAAATTTTATCTGGTCCCCTTCTGGAAGAGTTCAGAAAATTCTTTGACTATAAACTTAGGAGTTATTTCTATCTTTTCTCTCCCTATCTTTTCTACAGTTCAAAATTAACTTCTTGAATATCTCTCCCTGTACATTATTCACCCTGTTTAGAGCAAGTTGGAATTACGTGTGTGGCTCCCCTTTCCCTCAAAGCTTTGAAGAACCTGCTATAATATATTGCTTTAATCTATTTAATTTGGGTTAGAACTTCAACACTTAAAACTTTCCTCCTCTCTAAAGTTTCCCTTTATCTTCTTTTGATTAATGGAGCATCTCTAAGACTTTTGTACCAACACCAGAGAGTACCAGAGAAAGAAACAGTGTTTTGATTCTTACATTCTTCTGCAAAATACTTCTGTGCAATAAAACAGTATTCCCTGAAGTTTATGGGTGATTTAATATTTCTCCTTTATCTGATACACATTTTTCTGTGCTGAACACTGCATGTTCATTGATAACTGACGTGCTTAGCAGCTGTTAGTCTAATGCCAGGTAGAACATCTGGAAGAGCTACACAGAGTATGATACTGTCATCCTATTTGAAATCTCATCTCTGTTGCATTCCTATTGTGCATCCACTCTGAACTGAAAAAATTCTTTTATGTAATTTAAAAGTAAACAACAAAAGAAAACAAAAACCCTCAAGAACAACAAAAAATATTCTTCACAAGAGGGAGTAAGCCTACATACAAATTCAGACCAAAAAGTTGAGACAGGTATACTTTATGAAAAAGATAACAAGTTAGTGCATTTTACTTTATAAATTTCTGCAGCATCCAGAAATTCGTGGACATGATCTTACTTCCTTGGCTTGACAAAAGACTTTCATGTTTCAAAGTCAGTGAAAGGTGTGCCAGGAAGAGTTCACTGAAAACAAATTAAATCAGACAGGCCAAAATACAGAACTAAAACCACTGGCCACTTATTTTCCTCCTTCAGATTTGAGCAATGCTCCAATTGCTTTCCTCTAAGAAAATGAATTTTTATGTGTAGCTAAATA
Organism: Oriolus oriolus; assembly: GCA_013400235.1. Taxonomy (NCBI): domain Eukaryota; kingdom Metazoa; phylum Chordata; class Aves; order Passeriformes; family Corvidae; genus Oriolus; species Oriolus oriolus. Next base: position 57,235 of record VXBT01010977.1, read on the forward strand.
AGCGCACAAAGCAGTCCAGTCACCATACAGAGCAATAAATTACAGAGTAATTTGTACATCTATAATGAAGTAAAAATTACAGTTCATAAATGTATGATAACATTGCTCATGTTCAAACATAAAGCCAAAAGAAGGCTCAGCTGAACATGATTCCATCAGACTGCATAATTCCAAGGAAATTTGCGAAGTTGTCCCTTTTCAT
>VXBT01010978.1:0-55203 GCA_013400235.1 Oriolus oriolus
GGTTCAAACCACGACACTGAAAGTCTCATTTTGTTCAGTAATTCACAAGCAGTACATGTACCCACTAGCAATGCTCAGCTACAACAGAGACACCATCACAGTCACCACTGTGCAGGTATTTAAAGAGCAAAACACATAGCCTCCATCCTATCTTAGAAAAATGGAATGGTTTGTGTTGGCAGGGACCTTAAGGATCACCTAGTTCCAGCTCCCTGTCACAGAGGGACACCAACCTTCCATTAGACCAGGTTGCCCAGAGCTCCAGCTGGGCCTTGAACATCTCCAAGGATGGGACATCCACAGCTTCTCTGGGCAAACTGCCAGTGTCTCACGACCCTCACAGTAAAGAATTTCTTCCTTATAACTAAAGTAAGTCTACCCTTTCTCAGTTTAAAGCCATTTGTCAAATGAGAAGGCATGTCCCTCTCATGAGAGTGCAGTAGAGGAGAAGAATCACACCCCTTGACCTGCCGGTCATGATGCTGGGATGCATTTTCCACTCAACTTGTCTTTGTGCTTAGGATTGCCCCTTTTCAGGTTAATGACTTTGTACTTGGTCTTGTTGAACTTCATGAAGTTTGTATAGTCGAAGCCTGTCCAGGTCCCTGTGGATGTTATCCCTTCCCTCCAGCATGTTAACTGCACCACACAGTTTGGTGTCATGATCAGTTTGCTGAGGGTGCTCTCAATCCCACTGTCCATGCCACTGACCCCTGATGAACACCATTTGTCACTGGTCCCCACTTGGACATGTATCCGTTGATTGCTACTCCACAAGTTCCTAAAATTCCACAGACTGCATCTGTCCTCAGTTGCACCTGTCTTAAAAATATGGAAGAGAAAACAAAACAAAAATTGCACATGATTAAAGATTGAATTTAAAACGGAGAAAGAAGCACTGTGTCCATTGATCAGTAACTGAGACACACTAAGAGAGAGATGCTTTCAGACACATACCTGTGCTACTCAGCTCATCAGTGGGATAGTAAATCTAGGCTGGTTTAATCCAGCAGCAAAAGGCAATTCTCTTTATATGACAGAGCTGTCTTGGCTACTGAACTGTAAACTGGAGTTAACACTGCTTTCTTCCTATCTATGCGTCACCTGACTTGGGAGGACTGGGCACACTGAATAACATTTATCCCAGATGGTTTTAGGTACTGCACCAAGCACTGTCCCTGTCAGCTCCTCACACAGTCAGTGGAGACCTGAATGACCTATAGCAGTGCCAATCACTATTCAGCCACTTAAGTTAAATGTCTAAATTTAAGTTAAATTAATGCAGGCCTGATTGACTGCATAAAAATAGTCTCTTAAGGCCAAACTTCAGGCATAAAGCTGTAGGAGGAAAGCTATTTACTCTCACAGGCAAATTTTTGTCCAAAACATTCAGATGTATTACAAATCATAAGTGTGATTAATATGGAGCTGACCCAGGTGAGAAAAGTGGTGGCACCTTAGCCAAAAGCTGAGAAATTATTGTGTTAATGTGTGAATTTAGGCTAGATTCTTATAATATTTTGTCAAATATTATATAATTGAAAACACAGAATTGCTCATCTGAGTTCAGTAAATACAGTCCCCAAAGTACTCGTCTTTCTAGATTTTCAGCACAAATGTAGGCAATGTTTAGTTAATCAGCATAAGGATTTTTTCCTGATATACAATATATGGCAATATCAGCATGGTGATAAACACAGACCTTTCTTGGCTAGTACTTTTGCCCTCTATTTCCAAATAATCTGTCAGGCAGTCTGTCTCTAAAGCTTCATGATTTTCTTGTATTATGGAGCTGTGGTAGTCATTCCATGGCTAAGGTTGTAATTCCTTCCATTATAAGCTCAATTAGGCCCTTACATCTAATTTTAACTTCAGACTGTTCTATTAGAAATTTCTCTTGTGTGTTATTCTGAAAGAAGATGACTTCTTTTTTCCCCTAGAAAGTTTGAGGGTAATTGGACAAGGCATTTGTGAAAATGCTGGAAAATAAGTAGTAATTTGCATTTTGCATTATCCTAATGTATTTCAGAACAGCATATCCCCAAAACAGCATGTTGTAGAAAAAGCCAGTGTGGTTTATTCTTCTGTCTTCAGTGAGGACTGAGGAGTTTATGATCTTTACAGGACTAGACAGATCTACCAATGCTAGGGGAGAAGCAAAGCTTAAAATTGTTCTCAGAAGTTGGACTGCTGTGAAAGCTTTTGTTTAGCAGGTACTCAGCAAAAGCAGACTGTCTCAGCATCTACCTGTCTGCAAATACTTTAAAAGACAGAGTTGGGAATAAACAGAAATATAAAGTTAAGTTTTCTCTTACTAAAAAAAACCCAACAAACAAACAAGAAAAAAAAAGCAAAATCCCTTAAAATTCATTGCCAAGAATTTTCATATATATCTCTCCATTACTTTAGAAGAAGACTTTATTAGAACATTCTGCAAGAAATAAGAAACTTGGAAGTCAGGAAACTGTAGCATTTTAAAGTAAAATAAATGAAATCTAAAAATCAGACTCTAACGTTAATTCTTATGCAAGGTACCAACACCTCCATTATTCCTTTCTTTTTGTCTTGGTCATGTAGCTTTTAGGTATAGCTGAAATGCCATGTATTGACCTTGAATTTTAGGTCATGATCACCTACCAAGTAATAAACCACAATGTTGTATTACTGCAAAAACATAATTTGTTAAAATATAGGTACCATGGAGTACTGGAAAAAATATTTCAAATTTAAACAAAAAGAAATTATAACTTTATGTTGTTCTATTCCACTTTCTTTAGGTTATGGAATAGTCTGTCTAAAGTTCTTAGAACATATGTATATAAAAGTTACATTATTATCACAGATAATTGATATATTTTCTAATGTAAATCTCATGCACTCATTTTTTCACATTTTACTTTAAGGAGGCTGAGAAACAAAGATTTAGAGCAAGTGCCATATTTATAAGCCTGTACACTGGGCAACAAAATATAGCCATTACAAGTTGAAGACTAAAATTAACCTCCAGCTTGCATTCAAATAAAAGATTATAGTATTATATACACAATTCCTCATATTAATATTTTATATACCTTACTGAAGGTTTTAGTGTAGTGTATTTCATACAGTTTTCAGTATTATTAGAATATATAATTATATAGAACGTATAATTATGTCTCAGAGCAGAGATTGATTATTAACCCAGGTGTATGTAAGGCATAGAAAGAAAATTATTTCACCTAATTTCAGCTGCCTAAAATTTAGTCACCATTTCCAAAGTAGTAGTCCAAACTCTAATTATCCCATGAAAACAGAGAACACCTCCAGAAAGCAATTTATCCCCTTTGAAGATGCTAAGACAGAGTTCAGTCTCCTCAAAACAGGGATTCTTTGTTTCAAATGTTCTAGGACATGAGACACGAACATTGGGCTGGCAGACACAACCAAAGGGACCCCTTTGGAGCTGTTGGAGAAAGCAACACAGGGCATATCAAGATACTTTAAATGTCACTAGGTTCAATGCTTTGGGAACTGAATTCCACCCAGCTGTCGAGTTTAAACTAAATACACAACTTAGTGATTCAAATCAGGTAAGAGTACTGCCACCCACCCTCACAGGCAGAAACATAAGTGTAATAGGTGGATTTGTTAGTCATGTGACATTTATTTAAATTATGTTACCTGGAGAACAGTTAGTACAGGTCTGCCCATCTATGTTGCAGAAGAGTTATACTGTCACAGAGATTCAGGGAAGGTATAATGAGTGACTTTTATGCCAAGGACAGCAAGCGTAGAGAATTCTGTATGTCCTTAACCTGTAAAAGTAATTGCTGTTTAGTAAAATAATTAACCGTAGTCAAAAAACGTCTTTCAGTCTCATCATCTTTAAATGTATGCTTAAACTTAGCAGTTTATAAGTTTTTTCTGAACGAGAGCTTAAAAGATGAAGGTTAGACATGAGAGAGAAAACAAAATCACTCAAAAAAAATTGAAGATAAGAAAGCTAAAAATATTTCCTTCTTTCTAGAGTAATACATTTTCTTGGAAATACATAATGACCTAACTACAGTGATTCTCCTCTTACAATGAAAATTTATTCTTAAATGATTTAGCAACTGCAGTGTATGATGAATAAATTATATATGAAGATTAAGTAAGGAAGCATTAGAGTGTCAATTGCTTTTTATTTTTTTTTTTTTAGCAGAACTAATCCAGGGATACTTTTGCAAGGGGCTTGTAATTTTTGAAAAATCTGTGTGCATTTTTCACAGATAATTCTACTGTTCTCCACTGTATTCAAGTTGTATTCTAACCCAAACTGGTATTATTTTGTGCATCATAAGGAAGGAGCTCTTAAATGAATTTAAGATGTTGTTCTCCTTGTTAAGATGCAAATCTTGATGTCTAGAGATTCTTCTGTAATTACAGGTTTTTGGAAATTTAGAGGTGCTTTGGGCAAATTTTGCCAACCTACTCTTCCTCTTCCTCTTCATGTGTAAACGATGACGTATCGACATTTGAGCATAGTTATAGGTGTCTACACGTAATAGACTACTGGAGCAATCAGTATTAACCAGCTGATTTAGTCTACAGGTTTCTCGTAGCATGAAAGAATTTTGTGCAGAGATTTGGAGTCCTATTTACAATTATCTTTCTAATTCAATAAGTTGTCTGACTCCTGTAGCTTAGTCATTTTAACACCAAGGGAGTGATATGTAAGATTCCTTGGTAATCAGCTGTCAATCGTATTTTCAGTTAAGGGCTTGCCCTACATACAAGTGTGAAAAATACTAAAGAAAGTGTTTCTGTGTTCTTTAACAGTTTCCTAAATCAATATGACATATATTACTCATATTTCTTCAAACAATTACTGCATTATTACTGTCTCCTATCAAAGGACAAGCAAAAAGAATCCATCTCAAATCAATTTAGAGTGACAGATTCACTTAATAACTGAGATCTGTAGCACACAGATTTTATTTTTTAAGCTGACACAGAAAAATAGCCCTACCTTTCCTTTAAAATCCCCTCCTGCAAACAAATCAGATGACACTGCATGTTAAAAATAGAAACTGTGATTCTTTAAAAGAGCATATATTTGATAGAGATTTAAAATATTATTAAATATGCTATTTAATAATATTTTATGCTATAAATATTATTGTTATTTAATAATAACTTTATGATATTTGGCATAAGAAGTTTAATATGTTCCATTTCAGTTTACAAGGGTTTTTGTGTCTGTACATTACATGAAACTGAAGAAATGCAGAGTGGACAACTCTTCATTCAGAGAACTAATAAGCTCACTGAGCCATAAGCCCTGCCTCAAATGAGCTATCGTTTTTCACTTTTCTTACACATTTGGGAGGCATTATGTAATTTTTCCTGTGAAGGAAACTTCTTTCCCTATCCAAAGGAAGCACTTTCCTCATACAGTGTCTAAATAACAAGCCACATCAAGACAAATATTAGCTGAGGAACTTGTGTAATAGAAATGCTACGTGTAGGTTATATGTGGGTAAAAGCCCATGGTGAAGATTTTGTCTCTCACATATCCTCTGACTGCAGGATTCCTGGACACAGATAGAGATTCTGCTTTCTTTCTGAAGTACTGTATGGTGGGGAGTTTTGATCCTTTTCCATAAATCTTCAGTTTGCCACAGGATGGTAGAAAGTGTCATGTGGTCTGTGATATACAAGGCCGTATGAAATAGATGTTCGGTAGACCCTGTACAGGACACTTACCTACAATTCATAGGTTATTTCCAGGCCTTTTCTATCCTATAAGCCTATTGTTTGATCTCCAGAGGATAGCATGTAAGATTAGTTCTACAGGTTATACATTTCATCTTTAACACCCAGAAAATACCTTTGTCCAAGCTTTCAGTCCTATTGCTGCACCTGTACCATGCTTCTGAAGAAAACTAAATGCAAAGGTTTGAAGCTTTGATGAAGTGCTTGAACTAGAGCTGAATCTGAGGAAAGAATCTGACAGTGATACTGAGCAACGTGAAATTGTCTGAAGAAGGATGAGGAGATAGCTGGGGATCAGTGCTGATTAAAAAAGCATTTCTACAATCAGACACAGCACAATGGTGCCCTACATTTCATGGCTGAAGTCTGAACATGCACTTGGTTAAATAAAAAATAACATTCCCATTTATTTCAGTGATTGTCAGACTAAGCTTCTGACAGGAAGCTTGTCATACTCTTTAAATAGAGGGCAAACCTTCACAGCAGCACACACTTCCATTTACAGTTTTCAGAATATATAAAATCTTGCAGAAATTACAAATGAAAGTTGCTTCTAGTTTGCCTTCTCTGGATACAGCTGAGTCTCATAAATTTTAATTGAGCCATACAGAGCAGAGAGTGGGTGAAAAGGAAGTGCCATAGGAAGAAAACAAAGGTGACCTGATATGTGATACCTTTCGCTCTGTCAAGTCACTTCTCATAAAATACTCTCTAGTACCTTAAGGAAATGAGTATGAATTATAGTCATGGGGAGCAGAGGGAAAGAAAGATGTTAAACTTGTCTTTCTTTCTTTAAAGGTTATTTCTAATTTTTCATTTAGTCTCATTAATGAGATGCCTGTTGTTGCCCCAGACATACTTGTCTATTTCAACAGGTGACAGATTGAACCTCAAACTTCAACTAGTAGAAGGTAATATCTAGTTAAAGATTTTATATAAGAATGATAAAGAAAAAAATATACAAATGTTCAGAAAATTCAAAATGTTCAGAAGTGAATGACCCATTCCTGAGTTTTAAATGTTAATTTTATACAGTTGATCTTCAAAATAAAAGTGTATATGCTGCAGCATAAAGCATTACATGGATATTAAATATATGAGGATGTTAAGAAATTAGCCTATTTACAGTTTATGGGCTATGTTTCATACTCAGTGTCAGGTTACAAGCATAACTTTGAATCTGGGCCTTACATGTCTTATTCTAACTTTCAGCTCAGCACTGAACGAAATCCCACAGACAGTGTTATGAGAAATTCTTGCTTTTATCACAGAGCAGACAACAAGAGTCATTAAAATTTGATGACTTAAATGGGATAATATTCAATAAAGAGATGCATGCAATCCAGAATAATTTTCTTTTAAGTTTGTGTGTGAAAGATAGCATTACTTGGTAACTGATTACCTTGAAAAGGCTTCAGTTACTGAAAAAGTTGGTTGATGATTATAACAGAAAGGTTTGCAGAGACTCTCCTCTCCAGAACAGGTGCACTCTGTACTAAACTGCATAGTCTTTGTCCACAGTTATCCATGACAGAGGACCTAACGAAGACAACAGAAGCTTTCTTTAACCATTTTTCATTCACAGCAGGATGAAAAATCCAGTGATACAAGGGCATGCACCCATCATGTACATGAGAATCTCTCCTGGATTATTCAGTTCACATATAGCACAACAGCTATATTCAAATTACATAGAAATCAGTGATGGTCCACTACTGAAACTCATATGGGCAAGATGTAAAGATGGTTTTTGGTTTGGTTCCTTTTTTCTTTCTTTCCTCTCAGAGCAAAGTGAATAATGTGAGGGCTCTTCTGCAGCTCAGCAAAGTGATCATTTTACAGCATGAAAGTGAGGCCATGTACTGCATGTCCAGAGGTGTGTAGTTAAGGCATGTATGAGATTGGGATAATATTGAAGGAAGGAAACAAACCTGCTTCACTCTTGTCTACCACAGCTTTTAGAAAAAGAAAAATTCTGTATATGTTTTCAGGTTAGCTGCTTGAAGCATTATGAGCTTCAGCATGAATTACCATTCATGCAATCTACAGTGTCAGGGAACCTGCTCACCGGGGGAGCTTGGAACTGAAACTGATTAACACCAGAGATGTACTCACAGTGGGCAGAGAGGAAACATTCAAGCTAAGAGAAGTTTAGAAGTATGTATTCCCCTGGTATCTGGGGAAAATGTATGTGGAATAGGTAATAGCTTATTATCCTTTCAACATGTGTCCATTTCATCTTGGCTCAATCTTACTTAAACACTAAGTGATTTCTTCTCCATAATGACACGAGACAAAGTTTATTCCTGCCAGAGAAGGTATCAAACTTTCAAAGGGAATAGGAATGCAAGAAAATAGTGATTATTATCACTTACAATGTTTTATACCAATGTACAAGAGCTTTCTGGATTTGCTTTTTAACCTTCTAATGTTTCATTATGTTGTAACTATATTTTCTCTCCTTGCCTTGCCAGTATATATATTCAAACCTTCTTTCCATCCATTCTTTAAGAATTTAGGTAGAAAATTTCCTTCACATTTAAAAAATATCTTTTCATTTTTTTTTATTTGGTTATTTTTAATGCAATATGGTCTCTGCATATTAGTGCTAAATAGAGATGGTCTCCTCTTCCTGGCCAAGCCCTAAGCAATATACAATTCCTCTTTGTAAGTAGACATCACTGTTATTTCAATGCTTATCACTAAAATTAAATAATTGTGGTTGGCACCACAAGATCAGATCAAAATAAGACTGATTTGGGCAGTGTGGAAGAACAAATGATTCACAGAGAACAATTTAATACCAATTAGCCTCTTTACCATGGGTCAAAAGCTCACAAGTAGCTTACTACTTTCTCGACTATATTCATTCCCTATGACCATTCACTACATATTTTCTCTCAATTACATGGATTTTAAATTCTTCATTTGAACAGTTTATTCAAAAGCAATATTATTTTTTGGGACGAAATTTTAATTCAATGGATGGATAAATGTAAATGATGTCAGGTATCTGGTGCAAACATCTTAGATTAAAAATTCATAATTTACTCCCTCATATATTTGCAATGTGAGAAGTAAACAGATTTTTAGCAGAAAACTTTCACTAGAATGCCTGCAAGTACTGTGAGTACAATTAGAAGATATTTAAAAGCTATATTCTGTTTGGTAAGGTAGTCTTCTAGAATGGCAAACCAAATCAACAAAAAATTTTAACCTAATTCTCCCCACTCATCAAAAAAACCCTCCTTCATGCAAATATTAAAAGAAACAGGTCTGATATTAATTCCTTTCTTGAGCCAGTTTCCTCTGGATAGTCTTTAATGTGTTGGCACACATTCTGCTATCTTTTTATTTTCCCTCTTTAACACACTCAGATATACACTGAACCACCTTATCTGTGAAAAGCTATCTATAGCAGCATACAGGTCAGCCTCACCCCTTGGCCAGGAGTCCTTGCAACTGTGGTTTTAGAAGTGTAGTGTGGCTTGTATTTTCACTAGCAAATGTGACAGCCCTTTGGCAGAGCTCTCCTAATGTCTCCCTCTCATTTCAAAGTGCTTTACTGCATTTTGCATATTCTTTCTCTAAAAGCTAGTTTCGGCAGGAATGATCAAAACAGCTATTAAAGCCATTCCCTAGAATATTTCATGATGGTGATCAGGCTCTCCATAGAAGACTATTGAGATGTTACAGTGTTAACCAGAATCTACTACTTTTCAATTCTGTTATTCTTTTGCATCATGCTGAGCCCATTGATCACTCATTTGTGTTGCACATGGACTCATTCAAGCATAAACAAGGTTGAATTTATCCAACTGTTGCTACTGTGCTTGACCATAAAAGAGAAATGGCTCATGCATGACTCTCCTTTTTCGTTAACACTGATGCCTTTGGCATCAGTGTTCTTTAATAGCATCTGTAAAGAGGACCCAAAATTTATTTTCCTCAAAGTGCCCAATTCACTGTAAAGCTGGGTATGAATATCTGCAACTGCTGGACACAAGGTTAGTAAAAGGGCAAGGGGTTGAGATGGGTCTTTCATTGGAAGCCATTGTATGGACAGCAGGCAGCTACTGCTGCTGCCACATTATGTGCTGACAGAAGCTCTAACTGTTGCTCAGTTTCCTTTTTGTAGCTATACTCACAACTTTTAAGTGCTGAGACTAGGTTCCCCTTTCCTTTCATGTCTTTTATTTCATCCTTATCACTTCAATATCTCTTCTTGAGAGATGTGCAGGCAGGTTATCACTGCAGTAGAATTCTCGACATCTTTTTTTTTTTTTAATCATACTCATACTGTCCAAAATTAGAAATGCCCGGTTTTAGACCAGCAGAACTGGTGGTGCCAATCATGGTTAGCCCAGAGTCCAGATCACCCAACAAGCTTATAGGGATGAGGAAACATCCAAGGTCAAGCTGGGAAATCATCAGCAAGCCCAGGATAGGATCAGGTCCAGATACAGCAAGAAGTGTCAGACATAGCCCTGAACTTCTGGGCAGGTCTACAGTGATGAGACAGGTCTGAGGTCAAGCCAGGAAGTCAAGCCTGCATTTATCCTAGTTTCACTAAAGTTTTCTTTTTAATGAGGTTTATTCAAATTGTGATCACCAGCACCTATACTAATCAATTGGGAGATCCAGACAGTTTGACCTAGTAGACAACCTCTTCTTTCTTACCATAAATCTAGACATACCCTGTGGCAGTTGCAATGAGAAGGAAAAGAGTGAGCTTTCTCAACACCACTTTTTTTTTCAAAACATATTCTTATTCACAAGGCAAATACTGCACATCTGTTTTGTTGCTAGCAGCATGGTATTGCATTTATTTTGGATTTGTGTTTTGCTAGATTCATAGCCATATTCTGCAGTCTTTTCCCTAAGTATCTTCAGTATTATCCTGTTGAATACCTACTCTGAAGCAAGGTCTCCCCTTCTGCTGTCTCTGCAGTGATATTTGCTTTTCATGCTGTCCCTAAAGTCATTCTCTACTGCAGTTACTGTATTTTATAAACAACAGATGCTCCTTGCCCCTTGTCCATCTTAAATGATTGCTGTCAAGATGTAGCATCAGAATAGGCCACCTTGGCAACAAACATAAAATACCCCATTTTAAAGTCTGGATTGTAGGTGCTTTTCAGTGCTAACTGCTCTGGCTGGGGATGTGAACATAATTCCAATTCTTCTGCCTTTTCTCTTGGTTTAGAAAAACAGCCTTCCCAGAACACTTGATATTCTGGCAAAAGAATTCATTTAATAAATTATGCTCCAATTAAATGCATTCATACATGTCGCCAGTGGGTAAGATTCATACCAATGCAAAAGAACAGTAGAAGGCAAAATCTAATCTTTTACTTCTTTCATTCATCCTGGAACTGTTTTGACTGTGAACTGAAAAAAAAAAAAAAAAAGAAAAAAAAACCTCCAACATGATAATAGCTATTTTTTGTCCTTTACCAGAGACATTCAAGAGACTTTACATGGTAATTACAGGTCAAGCTTTAAAAAGGCATGTGAAGAAAAATCAAATTCCCCACACCTACTCTCACTGACTTGTCCTTAAGTTCTGTTGGATGGAAACCAGTACTGGTTTAATTATTTATTTTTCCAAGGTTTTATTTTTTAAGCTTTCTTTTCTCAGTAGAAATTTTAAAATATAATTGTATATTATGCTTTTAAAACCTATGTTCCAATTACGTGCTTTTCAGTACATAGTTTACAGACACTTGCAAATTCAGGAGAAATAGCTAAGGGAAGAAAGCTATGTTGTCAGAGTTTAATTCTGGACATTGCATTTTTATTGTGAAAGGGTTCAAGGGGCTGAAAATCATCAAAAATTACTGTCACTTAAGTCTTTCATTTACATCTATTACAGCTGAATAAAAAATTAGTTCAAAGAGTCCCATGGCCTGTGTTAAGTTTGGTAAGATGATTAAGAGGTATGAACCTCTGAAATTACTTATATGTGATATGTTAGAAAGTTATGCCAGTTTAAGCCCTGTACCAAAAAAAATGAACATAATTTGTAAAGATACACAGTTGTGCATTTCCTTTAAAGCAGACAGGAGAAAGCTGATTTGCATGAGTTTGCACACCAAGGACCCTGAAGACAATATAGTTAGGATCCCAGCTTACAGTAACTTAGACATTTTTGCCTCCTGGCATAATGATTGAACCAATTTACAGTTTCTTTAGACATTAGCAGAATGAAAGCAAGTAAAAAATATTCCAAGTGAGTTTAATGGAAAGGGCTCTAATGTACAGCACATTATGAATAATTTTTGTACTTCCCCCATACAAATTAATAATGTTAAATGTCTATTAATTCACCTATTTCATCCCCTACAGTACAATAAATCTACTCTGGCCTTACGTGAGTCCATCTTAAATGAGAAAATAATGAGAAGCTATCTTAGAAAGCACCTACTTGGCCAATGATTTGAGAAAAATTTCTGACCACAGGAATAGGAGGGTAAATCTATAACAGATAAATTAGACATATAACTCAAAAGAAATTTCCCATTAAGAAATAAAGTATACATGGCTATAGAACTCCTTCTAATACATCTGATTTTGCCATACCATTCATAACAGAGATTGCACACAAAATTCAACCATTTCCATCAATTTCTAACTTTCTGACAACCTGGTGTCAATAGGGATTTTGTTTACAGAATATTACTAAGATCTTTCTGCTTTTACAATATTTTAGAACATGCTATTATATAAAGCAAGAAGTAGTCACTGGGATCAACTCTCCTCTGAAACATAAACACTTGGAAGAGACAGCACTTTATGAGCTACTCCAGCATTGTTGAATACAGAGTGAAGTCCCAACACCAACTCAGTGTTTTTCTGCTTGTAAATGCAATATTCATACCAGTTCTTTCAGTTCACGTGTTAATGGGAGTTTACATATAGATGATAAATACTCTGATAAATGAACTGATTTTTCCCCAGTCACATAGCTCTGGAATATAATTTCTTATTTTCCAGTTTATACAGTCCATGACCATACATCTGGGTATACTAAAACACAAGTTTGTTTGCTTGGTTCATGTTTAGATGCATCGATATAAATTCCTTGCATCATTTTATTCTTTCCATTATTTAATATTTTGCAGTCTTCATCAGTCATGTTTTAATCCATATTGTAATAGTAATGTAAAATAGATGGGTGCAAAAATCTAAGACCATTGAGGGCAATTTTTTAGATGTGTAGATATTGGTAGGACAAGGCAATGGTTTTACACTAAGAGAGGAGAGATTTAGACTAGATGTTTGATGCCTTTCCCTGGTCTTAAAATTAACAGCTAAACACAGTTAAGAGGGACAAAGGGTTTTACTTTGGTATTTATTTAACGATCCTCGGGTGCGCCGAAATGCACATCGCAACGCACCCCAAAATCCCCATTGAAAATGGCCACTCATGATGTAATGTGTATACAATTATAGGCCATGCAAATTAGCATATCTATCAAAGATTCCCCAAGGAGAGACCCCTCATCGAGCAACTCTCCCCTTGGATGGGCCTATCTTTACAGATTGTGTTCTGGAGGGGACCTTGGTGTCTGAGGTTTCCAAAATGTTTGGTCTCTTGGATTAACGTAATATTGGGTCTAAGGGAAGTTATCAAACTTAAAGAATTATAACTATGTAGGCTAAAAGCACTAAGAATACATAAAACCTATATAAAAGAGTATATAAAAGGGGTATAAAAAAAAAGGCAAAAAATCATGATGGCATCAAGTTAGGAAGAAAATCTTTACTCACGAGGTAGTGAGGTATTGGAACAGGTTGCCCAGAGAAGTTGTGGTGCATCATCCCTTGAAGTGTTCAAGGCCAGGTTGGATGGGGCTCTCAGCAACCTGGTCTGGTGGAAGGTGCTCCTGCCCAAGGCAGAGGGATTGGAAAGAGAAGTTCTTTAAGATCACTTGCAACCCAAACCAATCTGTGATTCTATGACTCATATGTACACATAAGGTGGCCAGGGGCAGATCTCTATTCTCTGAGCCAAGTTTAATGCCAAGACTGTTTAATCTAGCTTCTTGTACAGCACATTGGCTATATTCACAGTCTATGGTGTCCCTCTGACCCCAAGGCATAAGCATCTTTACTGTTTGGAGAAAAAATTCATATTCATGAATATGAATTCACATACCTGAAGTAATGTGAGGACTGTTTTGGACACTTGCTTGAGAAGGGCAATGGCTTAGCAAACAGCCACAGCCACTTTGGTGGTCTCTTCTGTTTTTCCAAACATACTAGTAATTATTGGGCACCGTACTTTATGAATATATTGTAAAAATAAGAAAGCAAAATCTGCATTAATTATGGCACATTATCTAAGAAAAATGCTTCCATATGCTGTGTAAGTAGTCTGGCACCTTCTTTGCAAAGAATATCTATGAAAATTATCATTATTTATACTTTTAACTGCTGCACACTCAGCAACTGTATCACAGAATGGGTTAGGTTGGAAGGCACCACAGTGGATCATCTGGTCCAACCTCCCTGCTCAAGCAAGGTCATCCTAGAGCCCATTGAACCGGATGGTGTCCATATGATCCTTGAGTATTTCCAGTGAGGGAGGCTCCACTGCTTCTCAGGACAACCTGTTCTAGTTTGAGGTCACCCACGCAGTGAAAAAATTCTTCCTTGTATTCAGGTGGGACTTCCTGTGCATCATTTCCTGCCCATTGCCTCTTGTCCTATTGTTTGGCAACACTGAGCAGAGTCTGGCCCCATCCTCTGGACACCCTCCCTTCAGTTTCTTACAGACAGCAATGAGGTCTGCTCCCAGCCATCTCTTCTCGAGGCTGAACAGGCCCAGCTCGCTCAGCCTTTCCTCATAAGAGCATGCCCCTGTTCCCCAATCATCTTTGTCACCCTAATCAATATGTTATTTCTAATTTGAGCCCACAGCTACTGCTGATTAGCAAGGGGATTTAAAAAACATTGACAATGTCTTTCAATGCTAAAAATTTACTGGAAGCTTTTCAAACTGTCAGGTTTTTTGCAGCAAATTAAGTGTACTGCTTAGAGAAAAGTAAATGAAGCTAAACATGTACTTGATATTGATTCAGTCTACACAACAGATGGCAACATAGATGCAAATAAAGTGCTTGTCCTTTTATTATTATTAGTTAATATTTACATCACTGGAGTGCCCAGAGGCCTCAGTCAGGAGCAGAGACCCATTATGCTAGACACTACACAAATACACACCGGAACATTTTGTTCCAGTATCATCTTTCTCCTGCTGCACACTAAACTCATTGATGACTCATTTATATTGCCCAGAGAGTCATTCAAGCATACAGTGGGTTGATTTCCTCCAGCTGCTTTGAAAAGTTTATAACCTAAGCAGCAAGGGAAGGAAGAAAAGAAAAGAAAGCTTCATAAATGCAGAATTTAATTTTGAAGTTTTTGCCTTATGTTACTTATAACAGGAATGTGTTGGGCTACCTATTCTTGTTCTAGTTTCTCAGGTTAACTTCTTAGTTTCCATGTTTCCTTAGTGTCCATACCAAACCACTTCTTTTCTTAATCCTGTCTCCTTCCCTTTGATTCATTCTCCTTGCTTATTCTCCACCACTTTTACCAGCACATCACCCTGGTCCTCCAAGCCTGGCAAAACACTAGTATGTTGCCTTTCCCTGGTTTTAAAATTAAGAGCCAAACACGGTTAAGGGGGAAAAAAGGGGTTTTATCTTGGTATTTATTTAAGGATCCTTAGGTGTGCCGAAATGCACATTGAAATGCACCTCGAAAATGCACACACACGATAGATCGCATATACAATTATAGGCCTTGCAAATTAGCATAGCTATCAAAGATTCCCCAATGAGAGGCTCTAGCGAACCCCTCGTCCTGAGGAACCTTCCCCCTGAATGGGCCTTTCTTAGTTTATAAAATGTGTTCTGGAGAGGACCTTGGTGTCTGGGGCTTTCTGACCCCTAACTACAAGGCTTCCAGGATGTTTGGTCTAAGCTAAATTATCAAACTTACGGAATTATAAGTATGTGGGCTAAAGGCACTAAGAATACATAAAAGCTATATAAAAGGGTATATAAAAGGGGTATAAAAGAAAGGGCAAAAAATCATCATGGCATCAAGTATAGGAGTTAAAAGTGTATAGTTTTCACTGGCCAAAAAACACGTCTCTAAGTATTAACTAAACTAGTTCATTCAGTTTTCAAATTCAAAATGTTCCAGTTTTCATTCAAAGTGTGATGTATTTCAATGATGGCTCATTCAATACATTGCAGTATTGTATACGATCAGTTCTGCAACACAATTATTAGATATAATAAGTTCTCCACAGAAAAGCCTCACTGTCACCAAGTTTTTGTCTGAGGACAGTTTCTACCAGGTAACAGGTGTGAGGCCTCCCCCCGCCGCATCAATCCTTGCTCACAGCAGGTGCACAGTTCTGTCTCTCACAATTAAGTCCTAGTGGAGTTTGAAACCAGATTTCAATCAACTGCTTTCTGATCGTGTGGATGGGTCTCTGCTACATCAGTATACAAAGTTTTCTCTCTCCTCCCTTCCTGCTTTCTCACCTTTTAGAAGGAAAAATTGAAAGATTTTTTTTAGAAGTCTACTAAGAGCTTTGATGTTTAGGATCGACACAAAATCCAACTATTTAGTTCCTTTCAAATACAGCAGAAATTCAACTAGCTAAAAAGAATAATTTTTATGATTTTAAAATTAAAGGAATAGAAAAATCAGGCTTTTCATGGAAATTTTGTTGCAGAATAAACTACAAAGTATTATAGTATTAGCCTTACAAAAAAAATCTTAAATGTAAAAGAAAGTGTTACTTTTCAAAAATAAAAACACTTTAAAATTCAATTAATATTAAAGAAATAGTATCAATATTATCGTTTTAATGTCTTATAAGAAAATTATGCAAGTACAAATGCAGAAAAAAAAGAAGCCTTAAGAGAAGTGTTGCTTAGACTTATATTAAGGGTGTCTACTTCTCAAAGAAATTAAGTGTTCCTGATGACATTTAAAGGAAGAAAAATCCATTATATTTTCAGTCAGTCATCACTAGGATTCAGAGTTAATATCATACTGCTACCTGTTATACCTCTTCAGAAAAGGCACAGATGATGATTTGTGCTTACAGTTTCCCACAGCATTCATCTGACAAAATGTTAATTAATTTAATTGTTGGTAGTATTTTTCTTTAGTAACTCTTGGGGTTAAATGAAATTATCTGTACAGTTTTCTGACTGGCATAGATTAATCTAAACTTACATTCACTAAAACAAGTTAATAAGTATATCCACACTAAGATTTTTGGAAACTCTTGTCTAACATCAAGGGGCACTGAGGTCTGGTAACAGTCATTACTGATTACTGAAGTGATCTTTTGACTCATATTTTTGTAGAGAAGAGAAAAACTCTGTGTTAGTAATACCAAAACCAAGGATAATTGATTATGTACAATCTTCATGCAGCTACTCCTATGCAAGGCTGGTAATACTGCCCCAGTTATTACTGTGATGCACTATTACAGGAAACAAGAAGCACCACAACGTTCCCCCAAAGAAAACAAGGATATGCTGTTCCACACAAATACTTCCCTTCTACTAATGCTACCTTTTGTCAGGGGTTGTTGCTTATAAAAGACTTCTTCTAGGGTTCTTTAGTTAGATGTATTTCCAGTAAATCAAATAGAAATTCTAGGTCGAGCTTTATCTGGAAAACTGGGGAAAATTATCTTGACTGCCTAGGTCTGATAAGCAATAATTCCTGTTTCTTTGGTAATAATTATCACTTTAGAAAGAACAGGAAATACTGAATGTAAACATTGACCTGGAAGTTAAAATAATGGGAGGGGAAGATTGATCCATAGTGGCAAAAAATAGGCCAGTGTTATTTGTGAACATTTCTACTTCAGGATGTTTTGACAACAGATACTGTCTCATGAGCATGAAAAACTTCTGCTATCAGCCTCTATCCATCACCTTGTATCTCCCATAGCTTATTGGCCAGTATTGATAGCATGCACTTTGCACAAGACGACCTCTTGTCCTTCCAGAGGATCCAGCAAAATTATTGTTTTTTATTTGGCAAGGGTCCCCATATAGAGTTTTCTGGCTTCAAATGAAACATTCCCAACTTCTCTGAACATTGTCTTATAATACTGCCTTCTCACTCAGTCTAAAGACATTATTATAATATCAAGTGGGAGACCATAAACAGATGCACATGAGCCATATATGCTCCTAAGGAATGAGATAAAAATGTTGTATTCCTTCTGGAATAAAGCTTTGGATCAAATCCCATCAAGTAGCTCTAGTGGTATGAGTTACACAACTAGATTTTACTGGCCAGCTCTTTGGTTTATCTTCAAATTTGATGCAAGGAACAACTCTGGAATTTATTTCCAAGCCTGGATTTTTTTTAATTAAATGGGAACGTGGTGGCCTGACATCACCAAAAATGCCTTAGAACACGTGTTGTGAACTGCACATGTTCTCCGTGAGTCCCTAAAGCATTTTGGTAGCACAATGAGCATCAGAGTGATTGCAACTCTGCAGCCAGGAGCTTATTATCTAACTCAGAGCAGTGATCTGAACCCAGTTCAGCTGGCTTTTTTGGTAGCGGCACATGTCTAGTCACGAGTTTTGCTCTCTACTTCATGCCAACTATGGCAATGCCATAACCCCTCACTGACAGCCTTGATTACTTTCCTCTATAGGCAATCCAATTGCACAAAGTAAAACCCAGGAATGACAAGACTATTGTGTAAGGTCACACATTCAGATTCTAGCAGTAAATCATAGGCTTCAAATGCCAATAAAGCTGGAAAAAATGAATGCCAGTGATAGAAGCTCTCAATATTAAAAAAAGTTCTTTTTATGTTTCTTAAAAGCAATGTAAGTATGGATTCAGCGTAAGATTGTTCTGGTGATGCAGGTAGTAGCAGTCTCTGCAGAAAGGAGGTCCAAATCTGTTCTTGTTTATGTCAAAGACTCGAAGCAGTATTCCTGGTTGACACTGGGGACAGGGAAGCAAGAATCTCACCCTTAAAACTCATATTAAAGACAGGACAAAGAACTTCTTTTCAAAGACACTTGGTTTCAATTCGTGTGTATTGGGTTTGATCTCTTTCACTGCTCTGTTTTTTTATTGACAGAATTCAAATGGATACTCATGAGTCACTTTTACTTTAGCCCAATATATTTGAAAGGGAAAGGATTCCAACATTATGAAAAATCAAACATATGACAGGCTTTTGTTGCTAATATGGATTAGAGGAATTTTCTTAACTATTTTGGCACTCATTTTGCAAAAAAACCCCTGAAGTTTTAATATGTCTTGCTACTGACAGGCTAGAGATTGTTTTCTGTTATAGTGCTTTATGAGCCACATCATTTGCTATGTGTCACATTTATCAAATAATGGTTATTAATAAAGTTAATCTTGAGTTTTTGACTAATTCATCTGAAAAATCCTTAGCACCCACGCATGCTATAACCTTTTCGTAAATGTGAGTCATTTACTTAAACTAAGGAAATGTTTATGGCAGTGTAAAACATTAATTAGTTATCAGTCTAAGAAAATACCAGAAACTAATGTTCAAATTCCTTGTATTTTAACAGGTGTCAAAGAGATTAAGTCAAACAATTAACCTTCATATGACAAAAAATGTCATAGAGGAGAACAAGCCCTTGGGGTATCTGTTAAACACAGAGAAAGAGCATGCAAAAGCAAGCAAAACTCCAGTCAGCAAAAAGAGACACAGTTATTTCTATACAGAAATATATTTTACATTAGATGTTATTTGGGGTGCTTCTAGCCTTCAGTCTGCACTTCACATTGCTTGGGCAGCATGTGCTGGTGCCACAGCAAATCCATTCCTTAGAATATAGTCTAAAATAAAACAAGTTTTAAATCATGGTCATAGTGGTCATGGTCATAGTTTACTAACCCATATTAAATAACGTGATGCAGTGACTCTGCATTGCCTTCCTTTTGGGGACTGGCTTGTCCTTGGTTAAATTATGCCCTTGTAAAATTGCAAGGCAAAAATAAACTGTTTTCCTCTTAACTAAACACAGATAACCCTGTGATGTGAAATTACTGAAAAGATGTGATTTGGGGAAATTACAGTTCCTTGCTTAGTATGTAATGTGCATGCCCTACAGCCTTCCCTAACCAGTAGCTCCCAATTTCATTTAAATTGTAATGATTTCCTTTAAGGACAATTACGTTGCCTAAGAGCAATGCATGCATAATAATGCTGCTTTGGCATGGTTCAGTATAGAACGAGAGTAATAACTGTTTATTAATATGATAATTAACTGTTAATGCTTAGCAACCTAATTATATCTGTTAAATAACTTACATTTTTAAGCCAAATTCTAACAGAAGGAATTCTATTAAAAATAATAAAAAGCCATGAATATTATGGTAAAGGCATAGTTCCTGTTTAAAGTGCTGGATTTTGACTTTACTTGCATGAAACAGATTTTGTATTTCTGCATATTGGGAACAAAAGAAGCTGTAAGGGCTTCCTTGTTCTAATAGAGGATGAGTCATCACTAGAATTTGGGCCTTATTTCAGAAAATGCATAAATAAACTATGAACATCATAAAATTCAAATAAATTAATAAGGCTTTGTGTACTCTTTAGGGTTGTTAGAAAGAGTTGAGAAAGGGAAAAACTTTTAGGAAGAGTTGCAGAAGTTTCACTAACAGTGACCTTAGTAAATTGTCTTAATACTTGTCCTTTGTTTGGTCTAGCAACAAGAACTACATTGATATTGAACAAACACATTGACAAATACAACCCTGGATAGGAGCAATAAGATTTCTGCACCATACCACAAAAAGGTGGACTAATTGGTGATAGTCTGAAAGAGGAAAATCAAGCATGATCAAATACCTAAATGGTACAGCTTATGACAAAAAATGTTTTTTTTTTTCTTTTTTTAGCCTAAATAAGAAAAAGCTGAAGAGGAACAAGACAGTCTTCAAGTCAGAAGTTAAGTAAAATTGACAAAGAACTGAATTGAGTGGTCAGTGAACTGAACACAAAGAATCATCTTTAACTGAACAAAGAAAAGTTGAAGTGAAGCTTTAGACAGTATTTCTAAAGACACACATAGCAAACCTAGCAAGAGTTTATTTCAAATATTCAAAATTAATTTTGGACAATTGCTCTCTGACATACTATCACTGTACCTAAGGTATCTATGCCATTTGATTATCTCTTCCCTTATTCACTGGATCTGCAACCTGTGCAGCAAAAGTCGCAGCTTCAGCTCTGTGGTTGCTAATTTTTATTGTGTTCGTCTCATATCTTGACCATACAATGCTTAAAAACATCGTAATTGCAATTTCCATTATCACTCTTTTATAGACTTCAAAAAACAGCTCAGGAAATAATTCACCTCCGAATATCTTGAAGCACAGATAAGAATGAATCTAGGTATCCTGACAATGCCATATCATGGGTTTCTGGACTTTAGACAAGCCTTAACATTTGTTTAAGATGGAAGTGGAAATTTTCCACTTCGTTTCCTACAGTATCTTCTCTTGCCCCATGGTTCTGAGGACTATTATTTTTCACATGATTTATCCAACACTAAGCCTTAGTCCAGATTGTTTTATTATAATAAACAGTTTTTTGAAATTCTATCAACCCTTCACTTCTTGGATTTCATTCCTCCAGCCCTTTTCTCTGCTCATCACTGTTAAGTTAAATGAGAGCATAATGTAGAATAATTTTCCATGATCCTTTTGATTTCCTTTCTTTCATAGCTCTGAAACTGGTTTTATAACCTATCCCTATCATTTTCATTATCATAATCTATAATTCCATTCTTCAGGATAAAGAATACAACTGGATTATGTATTCTAAATAAGTTCTTCCTTATGTGGCATTCCAACCTAACTCACTGAAAGTTTTAATTATCAACTAGCATTTAAATTTGATTTTGTTCCAAAGTTAAGACCAACTGGCATTTGCAGAATACAATGTCACACCAGCCAATGTCACCTGGTTGGCAGATAGACACTTATTGACCCAGTCTCTTTTTCCCTAGGAATTCATTGACACGATAAGGTCAACATAAAAGGGGCATGTTGAAAAACATTAGGGGTGACAGGTAATACAGGGATTGATTCCAAACACCCTGTAGTGATCCAGAAGCTTTGTATTAACTCACTAGACACTAGATGGGACTTTAGAATACAGACATTACTAATGAGAAAAATTAAAATGTATCTTAATAATGGTCATTTGAATCACAAAGATAATGGTAGGAGAACTGACTGACACAAAGTGTACTCTCAGATGTCGTATTAGCCCTACTCTAGAAAATTTCATTTGTAAGAATTGAGGGAAGCAAAAAAGGAACACTGAAATTTGTGACCTTTCATCACAACTGGAATAAATCAACTCTAAAATAAAAGGGCATAACACTAGCACTCCGCATTCTCCACACTGAGGAACCTCATTTATCTCTTAGAAGAGAAATGGATTCTTGGCAAACTGAGCTGGCTGACAGTGTTCTGACTTGTTTGAGCCAGCTATTTCAGGGTGATTCATTAAGATCTATTAACACAAAATTTAAGATCCCTGACTTTTCACTTTTTATTTCAGAATTAGAAATTCTGCTGCAGTGAGGTCAATTAAACCCTGTATTATTATCAAGCTGATAAAGTAAAAAAGACTTTTATTTTCCTTCAACTAAATTATGGATGGTGCAGCAGACTATACTGAGTCCTAGAACTGTACAGCAATCAGAATTAGTAGATTGAGGAGACACTGGATACAAAAAAATATATATAAATACATGAAATAATTATGATTGACATGAATCCCAGTATTATTTGAGTGTTTATCCTCTTCAGGAAATTTATGCTTGTACCCCTTGAGGTGTCAGTGCTGCAAAGAGAAAAAGAAGGAGATGCAGTTGCTTAGAGGAATGTAAACCACTTACCAGTGCAATGCTGGTTAATACCTATACAACATATATGGCCTGCAGGGTCCTGGTCCATGGCAAGTTGATCCTGAGTCAGCAGTGCCCTGGCAGCCAGGAGGGCCAACCTTGGCTGCAGGGGTTGTGCATCAGGCACAGCATCACCAGCCGGGCAAGGGAGGGGATTGTCCCGCTCTGCTCTGCACTGGGGCGGCCTCACCTCGAGCCCGTGTGCAGTCTTGGGTACCACAACATAAGAAATATATAAAGCCATTAGAGAGTGTCCACAGGAGGGAAACAAAATGGTGAAGGGCCTTGATGGGAAGCTGTATGAGGAGCGGTTGAGGTCACTTGGTCTGTTCAGCCTGGAGCAGACTGAGGGGATAACCCATTGCAGTTACAACTTCCGTGTGAGAGGAAGAGGAGGGGCAGACACTGATCTTTTTGTGGTGACCAGTGACAGGATCATATTGAATGGCCTGAAGCTGTGTCAGGGGAGGTTTATATTGGATATCAGGAAAAGGTTCTTCACTCAGAAGGTGGCTGGGCATCGGAAGAGGCTTCCCAGGGAAGTGGTCACAGCACCAAGCCTGACAGAGTTCAAGACATTTGGACAGTGCTCTCAGGCACGTGGTGTAACTCTTTAGATGTCTTTAGATGAAGGGCTTAAATTTGGACTCAGTGATCCCTGAGGGTCACCTCCAATTCAGAATATTCTGTGATTCTGTGAACATGATGACCTGACTCTACTGGTCTCACGTCATGCCAGATACAGACAGCTTGCTGTAACCGAGTGGCTCACAGATCCTGACTTAAGCACCTTCACAGATTGTTCTGAAATGACTAAATACAGCCTGAGAAAGATGATCTACAAAACTGTAGTGGGCTCCTTTTGAGCTATATGTCCTAGTAAGGCCTGGCGCTGTGCTGTGAGTCCCTTGTTCCCACTCTGTTAGATGTAATTCCTTTGAATTTCCTTGTATGGTTCTGTTTTAGAAGCTTCTAAGGTGTCCAGTACCCTATTGGCCCCCTGTACCTTTGTTCCTCCCCGCACCTCTCCTATTGGTTTGTTCATATTATGCCTTGGACCCCAGTTACCCTGCCTATAAATTCCCGTGCCTCCATTGTGTGGCCCCTCTTGGCCTCTGGAGTTCCTGACCCCCTCAATAAAACCTTGGAACACCATGCCGAGGGCCCTCTCGCTCCTTTACCTCCTCGGCCCCCTCCAGCCGCGATCCGGCCTCTGACCGCCTCTCTGGGACAGGCACAGAGTGTCCGGTGCCCGAGCTCTGCCCCTTGCTAGCCGGGGCAGGGAACAGGCACCATGACACAAAACCATTTTGCAATTGTAAAGGAGCTGCATAAAGCTAGTCAATAGGTAACACTCCGTACATACTTCTGGATGCGGAAGACCCTTCTCAGAGAGAAGAAGAAACCTCTATCAATCTAGAATCAGAGGTTAGGTCCATTCCTGAAAGTTTAGTGGCTTAGCTGAGCAGGCTTGTATTTGTTCTTTGACTGTATCCACTATCCACGTGGCTACATGCACTTGCCCAGTAAGGGATCTGTGCTGGCTTTGAAACTCACCTGGAAGAAATTCATACACATTTTAGTCTGGTTGAGTGCAAAGTTTGGCTTTTATGTGAAGTTGTTTGACTATATGAAAAAGAATGCAAGTCTTGTAGAAAAGTAAGAACAGTAGAGAAAGATGACTTGGCATTCACGTTCTGAGTGTCTTCTGCTGGGTTGTGGAGGAAGTCAGATTCTGGTCCTCACCAGCCTGCTTCTGATTTTGTAATCACCACGCAGTGTGAAATGCATAAACAGCTCGAGGCATAAGGATTTGGAAGCTGGTCTCTTTTTATCAGCAACCATTCACTCATCTGCAGAGTCCAGTTTTCTAAATGGTCTCCGTTTGGTTCCAGGAATCCCACATCTTTCTGTACATTGGTGAAAGTGCAATAGCAGGAAACATCCATGACAAGGCAAACTGCAGGGGCTCTTCCCTCACCAGAAAATTGGAGCAGAACTGGAAGCTTCTTGGCTGAGTAAAGAGGAAAGGAACACCTTTCCCCGGGCCCTGCATTTCAGTGGAAGGGCCCACAGCTGCTACTCTCCAGAGAAGGTCCATGGTCTGTGCGCACTTGAGGAATGTTGTGAGCCTGGCTGTGAGGCCAGGCTTGCACAGGGTGCCTATCTGTCACCAGCCCAAGTCGTGGTGTAGCAGAGGTGAGTGCTGCTCACCTCACTCCCTAGGGCCACTTCTCCTGCGCATGTGTGCCCACCTATGAAATTTTACAACTCAAATTTAGGCATCAAACTAGAGCAAACAAGTGATGAATTGTGTGTTTTGGGGATATATATCCACATATGATGGCAGTTTTTGTGATGTTCACTCTTCCCAATTTGCACCACATCAGTCATTTCTTAATCTCCAGGTAGATAAAAAAAATTAAAATATACAAATGCATAAAAAATTACTCTCCCATCCTTCAGTTTCATTCTACCTAATGGCCTAACATTCTTCCAAGCAAAAATAAGGATACATTTGATTGCATTTTCCACAGGTTGCTGGTCATGTAATTTTTTGTAACTTGTCTGTAAAGCTCCAGTGGAGTGATATAAATAACAAAGAGGGAGTAAAAATAAATATCACTCAGTGGTTTATATAATCCTCTCCACATTGTTTTGTATCATGGAAAATATTTTCTCATCACTTGGCATCCTTTTTTCTAAAAATTAGTAAAGTGGAGAAAGGTTGGGCTGTCATATGTCACCCTCTTTAACAGACTCTCAATCACTTTCATTTAAAGAATGATGCTGGACCTCAAAAATGGCCCTAGACCATATTCTTTCTTCATGTCACATTATTGTTAGTTATTGTATCACTAGAGACTAGATGCAGCAATTTGTAGAGTATGAAACACAAGGCTGCTTTGCACTCCTCAAAACAAAATAGTATCATATTCATAAATTAATACTCAAACACAAAAAAAAAATATATACAAGTACGACTATAAAAAGAATAAATAAAGTCACTGCTTTATTTATTATTTATTTTTCTCATAATGTTTTCTGCCTTGACGGAGTTTTCTTAGCAGACATATAAATACAGACACGATTAAAATTGTTGATGACTTAAAAAGTGCAGAAATAAAGGCATTGTGAGGGAGAAGTCTATAAGCTGACTTGAAGAGACTGGGCAATTGATTGTGGGAACAGTATATAAAAGTAAAAGGAAAGATATCTGGAAATAGAAGGTAAAATTACTTAAAGGATTACATAGCAATATTTTTGGAAGAGATAAAAAAAGAAAATATTTCATTCCTGACTATATTTATATATATCTATATGAACTTCAAAAAAAGAACAAAAAATAATACCATGCCAATGTTCTTATCCATTTCAAGCTGGTGAAGGATTTTAGAAAAATAAAAGCAATATATTGCTCAAATTTAGGAAGAGGAAATATAACAATCCATACAGAATAAGGAGATGCCTATAGCACTGAAAAAGAAAAAAGGTTTCATAGACAAAATATTTCCAGTCTCCAAGATACAAAAAATGCAAAAGTCATTTTATAAATAGAAGTTTTCATGATGATGTGTGGCTATATTCAAAATCCTGAGATATTAACAAAATACTCTCAGCATCTCATTATTAATTTTCTACCATCATTGTAAATTAGTTCTAAGCTCTTTTCTAAAAAATTATGTAATAGGTAACAGTATGTTAGAATAATTTTCTTTACACAGCTGAAGTTGACTTTGGTATCAATCAATGTCACATTTGAGCCATAAATATTTGTACAATGTCACAGCTGTTAAATGATGTCACAGCAACACGTTAGCATTATGTAACACTAAAGAGCTGTGGGCCACTACACGGTTTTGAGACTTCACGTTTACAGCACAGCTTTTTGGCCCCTTGGAGCTGTTTGATACTATTTTCTCCTCACGATCCATCCACGAATAACAGAGAAATGTTATATCTTCACTTGAATTAATCCCACTCACCCACTCACCAACCAGCGTGGCTTTCAGTGGAGAAAACCAGAAACTTTTGAACCATTGTTCAACTCGTTTTAAAGTGAGCATCTAAAATAGGTCAGGCGTATTGTACCTTGAAAGGTCTTATTTCTGTCTCTTGATTAGAAAAGGAGCCT
Organism: Oriolus oriolus; assembly: GCA_013400235.1. Classification (NCBI taxonomy): domain Eukaryota; kingdom Metazoa; phylum Chordata; class Aves; order Passeriformes; family Corvidae; genus Oriolus; species Oriolus oriolus. The sequence continues at coordinate 26,851 of VXBT01010978.1, forward strand.
ACAAAGGCTAAAACACATACAGATGTCTCCACTGTAGATTTCTAACATTAAATGAGGTTAATTCCATTAATACATTTTAAATCTTTACTTTTCTGTATAAAATCCTTGTTACATGTGTCCAAAAGTACAGGCAATGCACCAGTGCTAACTCTGCTTGCTTCATCAAATCTCCCAAGATTCTGCCAGAGCAGCACAAAACTTTCCAAATATATGTACACTGAATTATCGTTAACATTTTGGGTCTCAGTCAAAACACTATTGTCTTCAAGGTAATATTTTCTGAAGAGAATTAATTATTCACATCCTCAGACAATGTTATTATAAGAAAGAACAGTTTATGTCACATAACTTCAGACATCTAAAAGTTACAGACATAATACTCAGCCAGTCACCTTAAGTTCCCTTGAGAGTAACTGGAAAGAAATTGGCACCTCCAAGGGGCAATTCATCTGACCTATCCTAGATACCAATCTTAGGATGAGAAGAATCATTCCCTTGAGGTATCCATTTCTCTTCATTGACTATAAAGAAAGAATAGGGCAAGTTAGAGAGATTTTTTTTTTTTTTAAATGCCAAAACTAGGGCAGATAAATCTTGCACTAGGAGGGAAAGAGTTAGGCTACTTTGTACAGAAAGCCTGTAAGACGACATGAGCCAAGGGGCCAAATTAAGCTGTGCTCAAAATACAGCAACAGCATAGATTTTGGTGAATTTTTTAACATGTACTAGGCTCAATATATATTCAGTATAATTGGCCACTCAAGAAAACTCAGGAAAACTGTAAACAAAAAGGACTTTCTGATCAAACACAGAAATGAAGTACCGGTGCAAGGCAGCCACCTACCTCATATTTAATGCTAAGAATATTTATAGGAGTTCAGACTTTAAAAAACTTGATAGGCCATGTTCACATGCACTTTTAGAGTAACAAATTAACTCTTTTGATACTGGTGTCATACATACAGAAAAGATTAAGGTCAACGCCCTCCTTAAATATAGGAGACTGTCAATACAGTCCCAACCTTAAAGCCAAAGGCAGAACTTGGCCTACAGTGAATGCATGTTTGGAAGCTGGTCAGGGCTGGGTGGACAGAAATTGTAGGTTTGGAAGAAACTGACTGGAATATAAGGGGAATAGCACTTTCTTTTTCAATTAATTTACAAAAAATAAACTATGTAAATGAAATATATATTTAAAACTTGTAATTGAAGTTGTTCTAAAACAGGAAAACTGCTTTTAAAGTAGGGAAATTAATTTTGTTCCATCCTGAATTTCCATAGCTCTAACTTGATAAATTTGGCATGAAGTGGTTAGGTTATTTTGGCAATACTAGCTTAAAATATAAATATGACACATTCATAAAAAGTACAATGAAATAAAAGCATTCTAAACCTTTTTTTTTACCATAACAGCAAACAATAAACTTCTCATATAGTGATATTTAAATCTATAATAAAGTATAATGTACAGAGAAAAAAATGGAAGATTCTTCACATTCTTCAGATAAATATTGCATAAGGTCAGGTTGGATGGGGCTCTGATCAACCTGATCTGTTTGAAGATGTCCCTGCTCATTGCAGGGGGGTTGGACGAGATGACCTTTAAAGGTCTCTTCCAGCCCAAACTGTTCTGTGATTCTATGATTCTATAAGTTAACATTTTCATGTGCATGATTTCCTGTAGAGCAAACATATAGAATAGCTGTCCTGAAGTCAGTAGCAACATTACAAAAATTGTTTAATGTCAGGCTTTCAGATGGTTCTGGGTGTACTGGGACTTTGTTTTTCACACAGGATATTGCACTACAGGTACTCTTGTCCCTCACTCATTCTGGTCATTACACAGACTTATTTGTGCAACGCAAATAACCTATCTGGTATTTTACTGAAAAGAGACAGGAATTGCTGTAGTCAGGTGTGGGGCACGGGCAGGAAAGAAGTGAGCACTGGGGAGAGGGAGACCATTAGGGTAAAGACAAAGACAGATATTTGATGTGCGAAGTCACATCAATTGAAGTACAAGAGTAGTATCACGAATACCTTGACACGTCCAAAACTTCAATACAATTTCATTTATAAATACATTTGACTACATTTAGAACAATGATATAAATTCAGTATCAACAACCTACACTGAAAAAAAATTTTTTTTAGGTTTTTTTGATTTTATAAACACATTTCTCTGAAGAAAACTCAATTCTCCAAGAATTTATCGGAAACATCATAGAATCATCTTCTTTTAAACAGTATTAGAGTGAAAAAACATCTACAAAATATTCCCCCCACAAAAGAAATCTAAGCATTTTTTTTTCAACTCTGGTGAACCCAACTATGGCTGCAAAATGTTACCCATATTATACGGCCTGATGCACTGACAAAGGACAGAAGGAAAAGACAGAAGGAAAAGACTTTATCAAGACCTTGAACACATAGATGTTCACATCATGAAGGAGATACAACATTATACTGTGCTTCTGCGTTTGGGAGCACCCCAGAGACACAGGAACTGCATACAATATGAAAAAGATGATGCAAGACTCTATTTTGTTCCTCTTGAGTTTATCAAAAGTTATATCAATGCTAACTAAATGAGACTAAGAGTAAAATTTTCCATAGTGATAATCTTATTTCGTAATGGTTCTTTTTTAAGTGTCCACAGGGGACACTAGAAGGAGAGCACCGGGTCAGATAAGCCACAAGGCAGATACATTATAGCCATTTTAATGGTGCAGTAAAGCAGACAGAGTTATGATCCAAAAGGTGGGAACTGAGAATAGAATTCCCCCAGTCCAGATTGGCATAGAAACTGAACAGAGCAAGATGGGGAAGCATAAAGGGAAGGAAGGATAAAGGACATATTTGGAAAACATATCAACAGTAGATAGCTGAGAATTTAACTTTCATCATAGAGCAGATAGAGGCAAGTCCCATCAGGAATATTTACCGAAAACATGCATCTGTATATAAAATGTGCTTTTTTTCTTACATGAGACTTAATACAAGATTTCAGCAACAACACAACATTTCCATTTCACAGATATCATGGCTTTTGTTACCTACATATTGTATTCAAAAGAATGGTCCATGGTCTTTCACCGTGGATAAGCACACAAAGGTCATAGATTCTGACTCCACACCCGGCTGAACAGTTCAGCAGAAATGCAGCTGGATTGTGGAAACCAATTCTGCTAAATTCAGCAGGTGTCTCCCGAAGTAAGTAGCTGGGAACTACTTATTTCAGAACAGTTTCTTTAATTTCATCCTTCCTGTACACCGCTGAATCCAATAGGCCTCACAAACAATCTCCTCTAATGTAGAAGACTTAATGATAAAATGAAGTCAATGTTCTGGATTAATGCCTTCCAAAGTCACAGGCTGTTAAGTAGGTGACCAGAACAATTTTCAGACATGTTCACTAATCATCAAAAGGTCCTTAGTACCTAAGAAATGACCTCAAGCATGATTTATTAATGCTTATTATTAACATACTGCTACTGAATTCAGTTTTAGGACCGAAAGTTGCTGCCAATCAGCCTTAAAATAAGCTCAAAAAATCTTCCTACTTGTATTAATATCAGGTAAACTGCTTATGATATTTGATGGCAAGTTTTGACTGTGAAATTAGAAAAACATTGGATGATGATATACTAGTAAGCATAAGACACAATTATAATGACAGCATTTGTTACCATAAATGTTAGGGTATACTATCAAACACAAAAATTCAGGGCAAGAGCTTAAGAAGGAAAGATTTAAAGCATATCCTTTTCTTAAGTAAGGCACTTCCTTAAATGTAATACATGTTTCTTATGATCACTGTAGAGGAAGTTATTCTCTAAAGGAATTTGAATACGTAGGAACTGATGGTTAAAGTCTTGCTGACACTGGAGAAAATCTGAACACGAGGATAGGGTGGGAAAAGAGTAAGGAGAATAGTGCAAGAAAGGAATGAACTGCGTATGAAGGTTAGAGCAGAAAATTCGGGGCAATTAGTCTGGAACACTGCAGAGAGGCCATTGTTCCTGGCTAGGACATTTGCTGAGACTGCAAATCACATATTTATTTATTTCTGCTGAACTAGCCTTCTATGTAATAAAGTGCTGCAAGGGCACAGACCAAGAACAGTAACATAATTCATTTGAAATTAAGTCACAGCAACCAGCTTATAGATAAATGGATAAAGAGCTACATATTTTTCTGGCATAAATTGGATGTAACGTCATTGCAGTCAATGGAATTGTATCATTTTACATCAGGAGAGAATTTGTTCTACAACACAAGCAATAGTTTTGGCAGTTATATCCCATTTTCAGTAACACCAAAGCTACAGAAAAATTCCATTTTCAGCTTCTTGTTGATCCATTTGGTAGTTCTGTCTAATGGCTAGAAGGGTTCTCCAAGAATTAAAAAAGAAATCCATTTCCCTGCTGGTGATATCTGAAGACAAAGGTATGGAATTAAATTCTGAGACTTTTTACACCTGGAAGTTGCACTGAGCTCAACAGCACCATTTTATGGTGTACAAATTTGGTACATTGTTTCCTATAGTTTTTTGTCATTTAAATGTCTGAATATTTGAGTAGCAGTAAATAGAATATCTGCATAAATACAGATTCTGTGACACCTTCAGCTCTGACATTTCCTCTATATATAGCTCAATCAGTAAAGGAATGAGCTGGGACAACTTGTCCAGATTAAACATTTAAACAGTTTTATACTTTAATGAAATTCCAATTTTTAATTTTTTTTTAGGCATTTAGAAATTATTTTGAGAATTACAGCAGCAATAATTCTTTATTTCAAAAATTCCAGAATTTCAAAAATTAATCTAAATACTTGGCTCTGCAGAGGCATTGCAATCCTTTCTTGCTCATATTTTGCTAGGTATTTGTTTCTTTCTTGTTATCATATTTTGTTGGTTTTCATCCTGGTATTTCTCAGGTGAAGAAAGAAACTAAATCTCTTTGAGAAGACAGATGGATCTAAGAAGTCTTAGATAAGCCTTACTTTTATTCTGGAATATTTCCATATTTTTAATTCATGTTTCTGGCATCTCATGGAATCCAATAGGAAAACAGAAATGCCTTTTAGTAAAAGGGAAAGCTTTTTTCCAGAAGGTATTAGTCATTTCCTAAATATTGCTACATATTTCCTCATGATCTTTTACCAAGCTACATGGACTTCTGACAGTCTCTTACATTCTTTATATTTCTTCTTCAGTCTGCTTAAACACAGATAAAACAGGGAGAAAAAGAAAATATTATTTTCAGTGCTGCTTGGATCACAGAGAGCTACTTACAGTTGTGACAAGCACCTTTTCATCTTTTTAGAAAACAAGGTTTGTCCATACTCTGATACGTAACATTAACAAGACAACAGCTTACACTGGAGGTTTGTGGAATCTGGAAACTAAGAAAAAATGTAGCCTGCAGTGCTGAAGAATTCACAGCAAATTTAGACTCTGCTAGTGATCTGCTCTAAACATATTTTGGTGTGGGAAGTGCTGTGACTGTGTTATTGTCATACTGGGATACACCTGCAAAAGGACTTGCAAACCAAGCACCGACACTGTGGCTTTACTAGGTAAGTCAGAAACCTTTTGCCAGACTGCCACCTACATCTATAGGCCACCTTTATTCCCTGTCCAATGATCTCCATAAGAGAGGTTCTGATCCTACTGTACTGCTTTGTGCTTATACCCTGGTAAGGCTGTTAAAATCGGGTCTCATCAGGGACCTCCAGTGTGGCCAGCTCTCCTATGTGTTTGAACAGCATCGCACAAAACACTTTCATCCAGTATCTTATAGTCTCCTGGGACAGAGACTCTGAGAACTGAATCCTCACCTCTAACCTTGGCGTCCTTTGAGATGAATACTCTATTACTATATTGAGAGTGGCTGGGACTTTTCTGTAGACTTTCCTAGTGTGCAGTTTTTATTTGTCAGGTTTTGCGTAGCAGTGTGTAAAAGTGGCGTCTCAGGTTCTTCCATAAAAGAATTCTTGTGTCAGAGAAATAAGTACGTCTTCTTGAGCAAGAGTTTAATACCTTTCTCTACTCTCAGTATTTTCAAAGAGCTTTACTATTTCATGTGAAACTCTGACTGGCTTGCAAGTTTCTGGGACACCACCCTTTACCAATGCATTGAAGAAAGGTGAAAATACAGTTTGTCTGCAGAACTCTCAGAAATTAGGTATCAAAGTACATAAATTCTTCTCTGGATCCTTATCAATCTCCCTGATGACCTGGAAAAGAACAAAATTGTACTGCTTTTATATCCAGCACAGCATCTGAATTTCAACACATTACTGTAATTATAGTTAGGCACATAGAGAGGCAGGTTCAAGGTATCCATTTCTGATGGCCTCACATCCACACGGAGAGGTAGGTGAAATGTCATAGCTGTGCAGAATACATTTCCTCTTTATCAGTGACCAATGCACAGTTTTTGTAAACACTAAAGCATTTTATTTCAAATCCTTCTCAAGTTAATAATGGTTTTAAAAGTATTAGATTAAATTCACCCTCTTGAAATGTGACAAAATCAGTGGAGTGTCACATACAGATATGTATGTGATTTGGTAGCAATGACAACTTTTATCTGTGTTTCATTCATATCAAAGGATCCAATCTCCTTTGTAAGCAAAGGAATGAGTTCAGATATCAATGAAATGCAATCACCATAGGTGACATGCAGCAGTTTCCTCTTTTTTTTTTTTTTTTTAAATTTTAAATTTACATAACTGTTCAGCACTGGTAGTGGAAAAGAATCTCTGAGATGAGATAAATTGTCTGCACTGATTTTTTTTTTTTTCAATTCACCTGAATGCAGCAAAACATTTTGTGAAGTTTCAGGGTCAACTACAGCCACAGTTGTAGAAAACAGGAAGGCTGTATTAGGCCCTTAACAGATAAACAAAGGTCTGAGAAAAATTACTTACTAACCCACTGATCACTAGCTCTCTCAGCTAGGCTGAGAGTTGCTTGATGAACAAGTTGTTTGGGTAGGGATAGGTGACTGTTACTAGCAGAGGAATGTTTGAGAGAAGGAAAAGTGTTCTCACAATGAAAGGGCTTAAGATGTCAATAAAGCACATGTTTATGGCAGTGGCATTAAGCAGTTAGCTGTGAATCATGAGTTTAAAAGCAAAAGTAATTTAGCTTGCTAATTACAATAACAGCTGCAAAATTGAAGATTTTTGGTACAATTTATGAGGTACAAAGTGTGGAGACAAAACACTAGAACATTTAAAATGTGACCATTAAGGATTTTCTACTAAAATAGTCTCATCTGAGTCCATCAGAGTCCCACTGAAAGGACTTTGAAAGCACCCTCTTTCCTGCTCAGTCCCTGTCTTGCATTATAGTTTCAGATGCTGCTGGTGCTTCAGCTGATTATTTTAGCACTGTGGATGGGTGTTTGGTGTGTGAGAGGCCTTGACTGGATACTGTCCAAGGAAAGTTGATTCAATGAAATAGCAAGTCCTTTCATAGGACTGGATGACCAGTTCACAAACCACAGATGTCTCAAATAATTCACCCGAGTTGTGGGTTCCAAACCCCTCTTTTCTGCACATGACACAGCTATGAGAAAGTGGGCTGTGACCTGTGTGACACTCCCTGGTGGTCCATATCCAGACCTGTTCTACAATTCAAAATTTTCGTTATATTTTCTGAAATTCACTGTTGCTCTTCCATTTCCTCTACAGATGTGAAACTGTTTTCAATTAGAACTCATTATACATGGTATAAACAAGTAGATAAACAGACAACTCAGTGGTGGAATATATGCATCTGGTCACCCCCCTACAAATATACCAGGGACGATCTGCACACAGTTTAACAGGACTTTGAAAAATTACCCATATTTTATGGCAGTAAGAGGGTTAGCTTTCTTTCTGAGTTAAATATAACAGGGTCATTACTCTGGTCTTTGAGGCACATCCAGATAGAAATACCTAGGAAAGTTACCCACTGCATAAGGAAGCAACAGCTCAATACACAGTGAAGGAACTTGAAGACACTTTTACATAAAGCTGATCTGAGTTGATGTCACAGGATTACAGGCTATATTAAAAAGCAGGGAAATGAAAGCCAAGGCATGATATCCATCAAAGTAGTGTAGCAAAGTACATAAACAGCCCTTTGATAGCTATCATGCATTGGATGTCACTGAACGGCACTGGCAGTAAATACAGTAAAATCCCATAGTGGTCATCTACTGTCATATGTTGGGCAGTCTCATGGTAAGTGGTACAGTGCATGCTGTGCTGTCCTAAGGAGAATGCAGTTACCCCTCTGGGGTCTTTCAATTTCCTCCATGAAAAAGTTTTCCAGGGGAGTATGTGTTTGAAGTCATTCCTACAACTGTCTCAAAACACCTGGGAGTTGTTCTTCTACCCAGTGAGTAAGCGAAAGTAAAGGGGTAACCGGCAGATGCTCCCTCTGTGCCTGGGCAAGTGCACCTGGAAACCAGTTTTCACTTGATATGTTACCTGTTTTCTATCTGCTGCCTTTGCAACATTTTTCTTGACAGCAATTAGCTCTTGTGCCTCAAGAATGAAGACTTTAACAAAATCCACCACAAGAAACAGCCCTTCTCCTTTCACTCTGCATTCTCATCAGGCAAACACTGTGTAGGAAGGGCCCCTCTGTTCGGCCTCCTTTTCTGTCCTCTGTCCATCTCATTTTTGCCCACTTGCCAGCACATCTACATGAATAAAATTTACATTAAATATTCAATGGTTAGTGGAGATGTACTGGAGAACTTGCCACTAAATAATGTCATTTAGCTAATTAAGTTAGACTGGTAATAAAGCTAATGATAGAAACAATAGTTTTGGCAACAAGCACCGAGTTCTGTGAAGAAGAATGTGATTGCTGCTTGGATCTTATTCACCTTTAAAACTGCCATTTTGACGTTCATACAGTAAGCACTGCTTTGTGGAAAAAGAGTGCTTTCAGAGATGCATGGATCAGTAACGACTACAGAATCGGGATAAAACAGGCTGTTTAAGATTCTGGGTGTGTGTCGTGCCAAACTTCATTCTCCAGAGGGCTCAGAAGCTCACAGCTGGCATCTTCTGGAAATGTGTCACCTTCGGTCACTATTGATCAGTAGCTACCTACTGTTGTGCTGGAGATTCAGCTTACCAGCAACAAAGTACTGCAAGCACCAAGGGTGCTGCACAACAGTGCACAGAGCTTTTTGATGAATAAAGTAAAGAAAGAGATATCTTTGAATAAGGTCAGAAATTACTCAGTGATAACATGTTTTCGTGTTATCTGTGAAAGCATTGCCACAGCTCAGTTGACAGAGGTGAGAGACTACTCCAAAACACTGAGAAACAACCACACAGGCTATCTTGGTTTTTTAATACTGAAGAAAAGAGCTTCGTTCTCTTGGCTTTTTATCTTCACTTTTATCCAGCTGAACTTGCACTACTTTACTTCACTTCAGTTTTACATAACAACACTTTGTGAAAAGTGATTTATTTTTAATGTGGCAGCAAAATAGTTTCTAAGTATGGTCTTCTAAATGACAAAAACCTGGAAGTTTATAATAACCTCAAATAAAAAATAAAAATTGTCTGAGATAAATACATATGCAAAAAAGAAGCAGAGTTATGATAAACGGGATGCACACAGTCAACAAAGTACACACACCCACATCAATTCAGTTTACAGTCCAGCCAACCTATGGACTTTCTACCTAACTCCCTTCCTGGAAACCCGTGTGGGCCATCAGGACTTTGCATTATGCTCCCCCTTGAAATCAAGGTCCAAAACTTTGCTACAAGAAACTATTATTTTTTGCTGCACTCATTGGAGGGAGAAACCTTTGCTGGTTGCACCTACCTATCCTCTGCAGCCCCTAAAATCATGGCACAGGTCTGTTCAGCCCCCTGGCACGCAGTAGAAAAGTCCTTCTGAGCTTATTGTGCTCGAGTGGAAGAAGTGTTTTGTGCTTTGAGTAATCATCTGACTTGTTTCCTTGAAAAATCCTTTACAAACCAACACATCTCCACCCAAACAGTGGTAAAGAGGGGGACATGGAAAAGAAAAAGAAAGAAGTCGAGAGAGAAGACAGCATTACTAGATAAACAGAATAAGATGATGCATGGATATTTTGTCACAAGCCATTTGTGGACATTTCAGAAAGATCCATCACCATGGACCTGATTCTCTTTTGTCTAAGTTTCTGCAGTTATTTCCCATGTGGTTGCCTCCAACATTTACAAAAAAATCACATTCAATTTAGAGTCATAGCACAGTCATTATCTAACTGCTTATAACTTATATTTTTAACTTCGGGAGGGGCAAAGTTACTGAAAGGCAGTATTTTTCTTTCCTATATCAGCCTCATTTTTGTGACTGGCAACTGACTGACTCCCTTTCACTTTTATAAGGGTATTTTCACTTTTATTCACATTTCTAACTTTCCAAAGGCAATTAGGAATGGTTGGATAAAATTAAATCAATGTCAGGCTATTAGTATATAATTAGTAAAGGTGTTTGTGCCAGAGAACCCGCAGCTATGGGAAAACAGGGGATGAGGGAGGTAAAGAAAGTCTAAGGCCCAGTCTTAATCATATGCTGTACATTTACTGTAATGGAGGAAAGGAACACCAAGTTATTTACAAAACCTGGAAAGATCTGCAGTCTGCTATTACAGGAGGCAATGTTCAGCAGGCTTAATAAAAAGATGTGCCCTTCAGACTGCTCTCAGTTTGTCCTATCATGTCTTTTTCCATCTTCTGCCTTATAACATTTTCTATGCCTTGTAAACTGATAGGAATTCATTCCTCAATGGCCATACACAGAGGTTAATAAGCTCCCAGCAGCAGCTGACTTGGCACTAGAGAAGAAATACTCTATACTACATCCAGTTCAGAAATGTTACCTTCATGTCCCCTTCCCTGTTTTGGGAAACTGTAAGTCTTTTTCCACTTCAGTACTTCTGGATATAGACAGGCAGAGTGGTTAAGTCTTTCCTCTTGTCCTGTGTCCGAGCGGCTGTTCATTGTGCAAATTGCAAGTCAATGTGATGTGACACTGAGTCAGCCAGAGACGTGAGGTAGGTGTGCCAACATTGCTCCTTACGTCAAACCACAAAACGGGGCTTTTAGCATTAAAAATAATCATTCATTAGGTCACAGGGGAGGACAAGGTAACCATTACAATAGAAAAAGGAAGATTTTCTGGGGAAAACAGCTTAAACCATTCGAAAACAAATCTTTCCCCTGTCCACTGTGCCCGTCCTTCCTTCTGACCTTGTTCTCCATCCTGCAGTTTTCACAGCGGATGCAGCAGACTCCCTCTGACTGTCTCTGAAAGTTTCCTTTCTGTCACCTCTGTGTCTGTGCTCTCTGCTTTCTCGCCGATTCGCACGCCAGCTGCAGGCTCCCTGCCTGCTCCACCCTGCACTTGCCAAAGGTTGTCCAGCAAAGCCTCCAAACTCACTCTCAGAGATAACACCATCTCTCTCCCTTCAGAGGGTGCAAAATCCAGGACAAAACAAAGCAGCAGCTTTTGACCTTGCTGTCCAGCACAGCCTTTCAGAAAAACACACTGCTCATGGAAACTGTGAACAAACAAATAACTCAGGCTGTTTAACATGTCACAGTGACACAGCGGTGAGCGGTAGGAAAGGCTAAAAGAATTTAAGGGATTATGGGGGGGGCAAGAAACTAATCCTATGTGTATTTCTCTCACATTTCTTACATTGTAAAATGTCATTCACTTGTGCAGCCATGAAGCAGAGGACTTGCTTGTTTAAGAACAGATCAGTAAGTTACTGAGGATTTCTATTCCTCAGAAGGATTCCTTCTAAGGTGATAAAAGAACATAGTTATCTGTACTGGCACAAACAGCAAGGTGTCTCTGCCTTGTAATATTAGAGCCGAAATATGACACTTTCTGCGCCTTAAATTCAATTTTTTTTTTTTTTTATCCTTGGAAGACACATACAAATTCCACTATAAAATAAATGGAGTTTTGCACCTAGTGTTGAGAATGTTAGAGGTTAAAAATATTCTCTACCTCCTGCCTCATCCGTGCCCTGCCATCTCTATATATTTTCATACATATGCAAGCTTGTGCTGTAAAATGTTCATAGCAAGAGTTTGCTATTAAAAAAATGCTATGCATTATACCTGATAAAATGCTAAAATAAAATGGAATTTAAAAAAAGCTGTGAAATATACCTTGAACAGCATGTGATGCTGCACTAGGAAATGTACCTCACAGGAAGCTATGAAACCTGTAACCTAAAGCATGGCACCAATCAATCAATGAGAAAAACTAACATGCATGATGCCTGGGTTTCATGTACTCAGCGAGCACATTCACATGATAAGGCTTTTTATCATTTGAATGTGCCGTACCAGAAGGGAAAGTATAAAAAGTACACTGTCACCAGTTTGGAATGAGGTCTGTGGCAGTCTGCTGGAAAGGAAGCCAACCATAAATGGGGGAAAAGGAGATGTCTAAATAGGCAAGCCTTTCTAGAAAAAAACCCAAAAACAAAACACTGGGAAGAATGTAGACAATTGATAGAGATTTTTTTTCCTCTACAGGTTTTTTCAACTATAATCCTCAAAAGATTTGGAGACAGTAATCAATGTAAATGTCAAAAGGTCCTCAGTTTATGTCTTTTTATTTTCCCACTCCTTGCAATTAAATTTAGTAATATGAGCAATGTTGCTCGATATTTTTTCTACCTTTTCCATTCTTCCAGTTCCTCAGTTTCTCAAAATCCTTAAGTCATGAAAGCACTAAAAGAAATATTAAACTCTGAAATTTTTCTAGTCTGCCACTCTTCCAACACTCATTTTTTAAAGTTAAATATTTCTTCTTTCACCATTCTGAAGCTTTCATAGGCCCAAAGTTGCAAATATAAAAATAAACCCTAACAGAACTATCACTCAGTGCATTGAACCAAATGGCACAAATAGGGTAGGAGTAGAAAGGACAAGTAAGGAAAATCTAAAAAAAACCCAAACAAAACCCACCTTTTTCCAAATTAGTAACTTTTAAAAATGCATGTAGACATGCATTTTTTGCTTGTGTCTTTTCTTCTAGTTTGATCTTTTCAGGGCTGAAATAAATGCAATTCACCATTTATTTATGTTTTTGGCTTTCCGCAAATGTTTCTCTGCTTTTCAATAAATTCTACTCACAACATGTAAATATCTGTGACAAAGACCATCCCCCTGGGGTGGTACACGATGCATTGCTAAGAAACATTTTTTTTAGTTTGCTTTGGTTTTGTCCTTTTGTTCTCTCTTGGAGTTCTTTTAGTTGCTTGCTTTCTTACTGTGTGAATGCAGAGGGAAGGTCCACCAGGGCCTCTCTCTGCAAATAATATTCTATGTAAAGAATTCAGATTTCAGAGAGCCCATGCAGAAGATCATGACATTTCTTAACTGACTTTGAATCCGATGTTCAGAAACGGAATCCCAGTGGCATTTGGGAATAAATATAAATCTGGGATATTTCCACTCTAGATTTCCATTACTCCCTGGAGTAATGGGTCTGCTGAAGGCTCAACTTCAGAGCAGAAAATTAACCTTTGCACTTTTTTTCCCTTCTTCTTCACTTTGTTTTAATTTGTAAAAGAAATCTGAATATATAGACTAGATAGGAATCACAGAGCACTCCAGCAAAGTCCTTAACTAGGAGATCAACAGTGAGGACTTGAAGACCTGCTAGAGTGTGCTGCTGCCTTTGACCTACTGTTGAGACAGGCTCAGCTTGTCCGAGCCTCATGTAATTAATGATAGAACATATATAAAACAGAGCTCCTTGTATTGATGGAAATCAAGCATAAGCCTGAAAGTCTAACCATGAATCTCCATACTTAAAATGTTTTTAAAATTATTAATGGACATATATGCCCTAAAATTGACAACCTGAAGTGCAGGAATGCAAGTGCTCTCACGTTCATAGATCTGTGGTTGTGCAAAGTCTTCCCAATACAGCGTACTTTGCCAAAAGCTAAAAACACAATATCAAACTTGGGTGTTTTCCTTAGAGAAAAAAAGAAAAGATTAAAGTTTGGATTGTTCTTTCTCTTTTAAACAGGTACAAGCTGCTTCTAAAACTGTCATTTGAGAATATGAAGCTTTTCATGCCCTCAAACCATAAGGTGTCTTCCTGACTCACTTTTATTGAGACCTGCATTTCTGTTGATGCTGGTGTTAGATGTGACATGGCAGTGGTTTCAAACGGGTTTGCAGCTGACCAGCAGCAGTCAGAAATGGTAAGTTTCCAGATGTTTATGACAAAATTCATCTCTACAGACAAGGAAATCTTATATTGGTATGAGGCTGGCAGCTCCGAGACAACCTTGACATAAATTTTCAGCAAACATACTCCTGCCATTGCAAGCTGTGCTATCCTATCAATTCAGTGTGATTATCTAGTCCAATACCGGGGATCCACATTTAATAGATGGTTCCAGCAGCAATCCTCTGACACCATCAGCTAAAGCTTGTTCTCACTATCTTCTTTACCCTCATCTATATTGCTGTCTATAAGAGAGCTTCCCTGTTCCATGAATTGGTATGTAAGGAGAGATATTTGCTTCATAAACTCCTGCTGTTTCTCAACTGCTTGTCAGTGCAGTGGAGGTTTTTCAATACGGCATGTAATTAACTATTACTGAGAAAGTAAAAACTAAGTGTAGCAGAGAAAAATGTGATTTGTCAGGGCTGTTCCTTCCTACAGTTTTTAAATTGCACCATGTCTCTCCCAAAAATGAATTCATGAATGACTACAGTATTTTTACCAGTGAACTACACTTGTGGAAATGGAAATTCCTGGCTTCCCTCCAGAAAAATAAACACTCTATGAACAAAAACAACACCTCAACGTTTCATAAAACAGGGCAGTAGTGCACATGATTAGAGAACACTTAGCATGCTGATAGTTCACGAACATCTCTACCCACTATAACACAAATACTCATTTGTAATGAGCGAACAAAACTAATTTTGTGCAAAAGTCGCATTTTGGAAAGCAGTAACAGCAAGAATTTTACTTTGAGATTTCACACCTGGAGCAATTGTATTTGTGTAATCTTTTCCACTGAGCACAGAATCCATTTTTTCAAGCACTGAAACTATTTGGTGGGAACAGTTTGAGACAATCTGGCAGTGCCTTCAAACATTGAACTATATCACCCTCTAAGGGCAATAGAGGTCAAGGCATTAGGCCACTGACAACTTCACAACTGTGCAACTTCACTGTGACACTGTCAAATGACAGCAAGTATAAAATGTAAATATTCTCATCAACCCAACAATTCAGCTTAAAATTATCATTGTATAACCACCAATCAAAAATCCTAGTTTAATTTTAACAAACTTACATAAATGCTGCTTTCTTTCTCCTTTTTTCCCTAATTTATATCCTTATTCTCAGTATTATCTTTGTTTCTTGCTTTGATCTTGGCCTTTGTGACTACAGCCCTTTCTTGTCAGAATACTCCCACATCTTTTGCTACCTAGTACTTCCTTAATGTGTATAATTTCTACAGCTAAATTGTATAAAGAATTACTTTGCTACCAAAAAAAAGAGTAGTATCCTCTGCAAGAGATCACATTTTCCTATTTGATGCTCCTATGGACTGCTTCCATTTCCCCAGCTATCTTGAGATAGGAAGCCCAGCTGTTTGCTTTTTTCACTTCCCTCATTAGAGTTCACACTTTACCTCCAGATACCCTGCTAGAGCAACTGTCTTCCTACACCAAAGCCCTCTGGAGATGTATAAACATTAGTGAGCAAGTTAGAAGCACTAATGTGCAGAAACTTACCCTCTGCTGCATATGCGGCCTCTTGAGCTCTGCGCAGGAGGGTTCTTCTGTCTGAAAATAAAAGAGAGTGGATGAAATAAGAAGGGTTCTGTGCAACTGCAGCAACACATTTTTCTTCTCCTTATAAATGCATTTACCAGGCAAACACCCAAGCCCACTGCCTGATGAGGCACCTATTCCTGTGAGGTCATGGTCTCTGTCTCTTCAGGAAGAAGATGGTGTGCACTTCCCCCATCCTTTCTACTTTTGTCTGCCATCAGCTCTGTGGTCTTCTCCTTACCTGAGAAAGCAAGGTCTTTTTATTATATGAATGGGTTTGAAATAGTATTTTTATTTATTTTACCAATACTACTGTTATTTGATCACAATGAAATTATGGTCCTATTGTCCTTGTCACAAAACTTCATGAGAGAG
This sequence comes from Oriolus oriolus, assembly GCA_013400235.1. NCBI lineage: Eukaryota > Metazoa > Chordata > Aves > Passeriformes > Corvidae > Oriolus > Oriolus oriolus. The sequence goes on from VXBT01010978.1 coordinate 43,081, forward strand.
TCACTAGAATAAGAAAAGCATCATCTGACAGGTATCTTCACTCCTTTCACTTCATTCTTGCAAATGTTTGCAACTTTCCTTGTCAGACAACAATGCACTGGATGCAGTAGCATTTTTCATTAACTCAGTCACCACTGTAATACTAACAGTACTCCCATAATATGTACCCAAATGAATATGAGCTTATTGTTGGATGTAAGTGATGTTGACCTTCAAAATGGATGGTTATTCCAAAACTAACAACATTATAAAAGGAAAATTGTCTTTTTAGCCAGTATTGTCCTATCAAACATTTTATCTTTTTTATGTAGTTAACTTCACAGCTTTACCAAAACTTTGATGTAATTAATTCCTGTATCATGTCTTGTTTGATTTTATTTCATACCACAATTTTTAATTCATTTCATTAACAGCATAGCCTCATTAAGCAATGATATGTTTTTAAATGCAGCTCGTTCGTAAAACAGATGTTGAGTTACATCCTAACGCACCTCTTGCATTCAAGTTCTATACAGATTGCACTCTTGACTGACCCATGACTGAAATTAGACACAGTCTTAGATATTTAAATTCTTCCAAAATAATATGAAACTCTGACAAAGAGAAGTGGGATAAGTCCTTCTTTGGCAAAGCAGGGATAGCAGAGACCTGCAGGATGTGAAGATGTTTAGGGTCTAGACAGAAAAAAACCTACAACTTCAGTTAAGACAAACCATAACAATTTTCCAAGCAATTTGTTATTCATAGATAGGTATTTGATTTGGTTGATTAGTTAATCTTGGTTTGCAGTTTGCTCTTTTTTAATAAAAAAGATCTGATAAATATTTTAGCCTATAAAATGGCAGAAATTAATTATAATAAAAAGGGAGAGAGACCTGTATAACTCATCACCTTTGGGTGAAATGGGTTTTTGTTAATTGTTGCCTCTCACTACACCTAAGGTGGGAGATGGAAATCTAGTAATGTCAAGTGGTGAATGTAAGATGGCATTCACAAGGTGCCTCTAGTTTACATCCTTTCACAGATAGTGTTTCCTACCATGGGTTCCAAACAATTGTTTGATGGATAAAGAATTATTATTTGCCGTGTTTAGTTAAGTTTTAAAAATACTTTCAATAAATTTCTTTGTGCACTTTGAATTACATTATAATAAGCACAAATAACTAAAGGTAACTATTTAAACATGCACTGGTCAAAACTACATTATATACAAGATATTTCCTGATTTTCTATTATGGCAATTTTACGTAATATTTTGTCACCCTAGCAGAACCAAAACTAGGGTTTCACACTAATAGTGGATGCTAGCCTAATTCCTTTAAACGCCTGTGATTAAATGAACAGCCTTAAGGCATCCCAGTACTCTGTTGTGACAGTGTGCTAGGATTCCTGGTGTCCCAGAAGCAGAACGCATTCAGCAGTACTTAAAAAATAAATAAAATAGAAGATTACTATGGCAACTGTCCAGCCTCACGCTCTGTCTCGCTGGGCTTGCGGAAGCCTGTGCGGCGGAGAGGCCGGGCCGGGGCTGCGGTGCAGTGCCCGCCAACAGCCTCGAGATGCCGCTGTTTACTGCGCTTCGGAGCCGCGCTGCCGCTCCGAGGACGCGGCCGCGAGATGAAGGAAATAATTCTGGCAAGAATCATTTGAGCCTAAACCCGCGCTCCTGACGTCAGCGGCCAAAGTTTCAGCATTTTCAGGGAAAACCAGCAGAGCTTCTATATTTATCTGTAAAACTACCCCCCCACAAAAAAAAAAAAAAAAAAAAGAAAAAAAAAGTACTTTTCCTTCACCAAATAGGACTACTCTCTGAAATACAATTAAAATAGTTTTCATTGCATCCTAAGCCATAAAATGTACCATAGGAATGCTTCCTAATTGCAGACACTCCTTCTTACATACACACAGACTTAATTATTCTGGATGTCTTTGTTCAAAAATGACACTGTATAAATATTAATCCTTTTTTCCCCAACTCTTCTTTGTTCCATGATCTACATGCATTGTAGCATTGTAAATTTGAGATCATTAGATCAGTTACTGCTATTTAGATGTAAATGTCTTCAAGGAAGATTAATTACTCTTTAATTCTGATTTTTTTTTTAATCGGGATAATGAAGACATTCTCTGACACTTCTATGATAATTAAAAAAACCCTGAAAACCAACAAAAACCCCACAAACACACACACACACACACACACTAAACCCAACAAAAAACAACCCCACAGAAGCTCCCCTTGTGCCTCCATATAACACCATTCACAGTAGATAAAATTTTGGAAAGTGTATGTGTAATTTTTATGGCATTTGAGCTAGCAAATGAGGTTAGGTAAAGCTCCAGGAAGCCATTTAGTAGTTGAAATGTTCATGTTCCAGTTGCACATCCCTCACAGGAGCACACTGGTTGCCTCTAGAACACATGGGAAGAGTGCAGAATTCCAGAGTGCTATCTTTCAGAAATGAAAGAGAGACCACTCTTTCCTTTAAACCAGTCAGAGAACAAGAAACTCAGACTAGCACGGTGATTTATCCACCAGCTCATGGAGACCACGTCCTCACACCAGTAACTTTTCAATTTGCACATCCTGACAGATTCTCTCAAAGAACGAGAGAGCCCTGTTTAGACAACTGAAAGCAACTGGTATTAGGAATGCTTTTGAATTACCTACTATAGACCTCCTAGAAGTGGAAAACAAGCCACCAAGAGCACTTGAATAACTTGAATAATAAGGCTAGAAATTCATGACAGTTCTCTGAGGAAGCAGGAGAACCAAGAGGCTTTTTTTTCCTTTGTCCTGTGTGACTTAAGCATGCACCACCCTTCCATGCATCACCTGCAACTCACTGATTACTTGTGGAGGGTCAGGCTTACTGACTCTATGAAGGATTTTCTTGAATGACACTTTCATGCAAGGGATGTGCACAGCTCGTGGAGTAAAGAGTGCAAGCCAAGACTCACCCTCCAGTCTTGTCCACTATGCCTGGGAGTCAGCACACACACACACACACACACACATACACAACCTGCCACAGCAGGACTTAATCGTGTTATCAAAGTGAACAGCATCATCAGGAGACACAGCTAAGATGTTCTTCCAGAATTCAGGAGCTGTGATTTTGAATCTATAAAGACAAAAACCAAGTAAGCGCGATCTGGGCTAAAGGAATAGTAAAACCATTTAAACCCAAATTTCATGGTTGTGCTTAAAAACAGAGTAAAACAAAATGCACTATGTTTTACACAAAGCTTGGTTTTGTAAACATGCACTGTTTTAGCCAGCGAGAAGAGGAAAAGGATCTTATTTGTAGATCCTGAAATGGCTTGAGATGTGCTTTGCTTAGACAGAGCAAGACTAAGAGGTTTTTGAACACCCACAAAAGCAGAAATGCAGCTTCTCAGAACTATTTAAATTGAAGCAAGCTGCGGACAAACTTCCTTCAGTTTGATGACATTCAAGTTAAGACTTTTAGGATTACATTGTGAGGTAGATGCCTATGTACTGTCCATAACTTACTTGAGACAACTAAGATCTTTTTAGACCTGTTTTTGAGGCTTTGGGATTTTTTTAACGACATAGCTTCTTAGAGGTTTTCCAATATTATGCAAGATCTACTGCACATCAGAACAAGCAGTATCAGTGTTAATAAGCACAGAATTTGTGACCACATACTTTAAATCGGAGCTCCCTTAGGCTAAGTGGGAACACTGACATAATCATTTGTAATGCTATCTTAAAGAATGCAGTTAAAGAAAGAATTATGAAAATGGGCCTCCTGTCTGTGTTTAGTGGGGAGGAGCTGGTTTTCAACATTATCTCCTTTTACTACTATTAAAACATGCAGGTCCTGATCTTGAAATGAGTTTCTTATGCCTTAAAGCCCATGTTCAGGCACAGCACAATTCTGCTTCATGACCAATTTTTTCGTTTCCATTTTGGGAAAACTGAAACATATTAACTTCTGCAAGAGAACCAGTTAGGTTCAACTTCTGTAGGCTGATTGAAAGCTTATATCTATTAATAAATAAAAAATTAATAAAACAGAAAGATTACTCGTTAGCTATAGACGTGTCACTGCGAAAGAATCCAAGCTTTGGCAAAAGCCTTTACCTTACAGTATTTTATATTAAATGTTTCAAAGCAACAGATGGGTCTGGCTGAGGAATACTCATGTTGTTGTTCCACTGAGGAAGTGTAGGGCATTGAGCTATCAGAGACCAAAGCGGAGTGACAGAAACACTTTTGTCAATGGAATGGAGATTTTCACTCCGGTTAAAAGACATAGATCCAAGATCAAACACTTAATGGGGAAGAAAATGGAAAGCTCACAATTCTGCTGGTTCTCTTTTAGCAGCATAGGTGTGTGTACAGAGAAAGATTCTTGCTATACCATCTTTACAATGCATACATCTTTAGGGCTAGCAGTCTCTTTATTCACTTAAATCTAATCTTGTTAATAAGAATTTCATAGTTTTTTGATTTTCATTTTTTTTTATTATTTCTGTCAGTAATGAAAAGTGTATTATTGTGCTGAATACAACTGGCAGTCTCACTGTGCATCCTGAAGTCCTCCGGCACTGGTGCTGTTAGAACAAATACTAATATTTCAGAAGGCCCCCTACATTTCTCAGTCAAGAATCAGCTTCTGAATAGTAATGTAAACCAAGCAGTAGCTGAAGCTCATCTTGTTAAAATGACTAGTGCTCAGTTTATGAAGTGTACTGAATTGCGCAGGTGTTCTGTGGGATTGACAGCACTGAAGCAGTGGTGGAGAAAAAGGCTTTGTAATTACTACTCCTCACTAGTACGGTAATAGCTTATGGAGGGTGGATCTGGTTTTACAATGACTAACATAGTTTGTTATGCCTTAAAGTAAAAGACTTCACAGTTACAGAAATAAGATAAACATATCATTTTTGTATCATACCTTTATGTGTTTTTCCCCTAGCATCAGATGCATTTCACCTGAGCTTTCAGTCCAAGAAAATATGTAGGTTTCTTTTTCTACTGCACAAATTTACTGTCTTCAGTGACAAATAGTTATATAGACATACACTATAGAGAAGAAAAATGTCTGAAGAGGACTGTGAATAAACCCGACTTACTATTTTCCAAAATATTCTATCTTGGAAACAAGTATACTCTCCTCATCACAGACCTGAGGTTTGCAAGCACAGATATAAGCGAATCAGACAGAAGGCCTTCAGTCTATCCAAGCTTTAAAAAGATAAAGGGGAAAGACGGAGATATGAAAGGGACTCTAAGAACTGATCCCTGTAAATCCATCTGAAAATAACAACTTTCTGGCCTATGTCAGAACAAACTTTGTCAGGAAAAAAACTGTGGCACTTCCAAGCTTTTCCTAATATTGCATTTTTCAGATTATAAGGTGTCCTCCCTTGGAGGGGGGATTTTCCTTGCTCACACAACCTGAGTCTGCCCAAGTCCACTGCAGGAAAAAGGGTGATGGGTGCCTTGTTAGGCTTTGCTGTAGACCACTGTGGCACCCTCCTGCCTCTGCTAGGACTGAAAGCAATCTAATCTACCTGTCTAGACAAGGCTTTGCGCTGGTCTGATCCCTTTCTTTGGTGCTGCTTGTGACATCCAGAAATTTGACAAGGAAAGCAATTATTGATCAGTCTGAAGTGTGTTTTGCAGTGATAATTGTATAAGCATGACTGAGTGATGCCCCTATAGATAGGTGCTTACTTATTTCCTGATGCATGTCGTCCTCAGAGCGACAGAAACATTGATAAGAGAGAGGACAAAATGACTAACTTTGATGGAGTTTGTGTTGAAACATCAGCTGCTTGTCAACACGGGAGGCAGAAGCAGTGATTTATTAGTAATAAAAAAGGAGAACCCATGAAACTCTTACTTATTCTTCACCTAAACTATTTTCTAAGAATGCCCAGTAAGTTCCCATAAAGGGAAAATACTGCCCCATTACCTGTATGTTTTTACTTTGCTTACATTATGACTTACCACATACATGATAACACATTATTTACTTTAAGACTTTGAGTAACTTCTGCCTATTAAGAAACCTGGACAATAAAGTCACTAAATGGAACAGTGAAAATCCATTGAGAAGTCATATTGTGGTAATTTAGATTTTTTCCTCTGGCCTAGAATCGAAATATTTTTAGGATATTGAACAGAATGTAAATCACAGCAAAGATATTTGGTGACATTCCTACTCTCTGAATACACACCAAACAAAGACCTGTCATTTTCCCCAATTGTTTTTGTGAGAGTAATTTCATTTGGATTAATCCTTTCTTTCAGGCTCAGCTCTGCATGAGCACTCTGCAGAATTCTGGCTTCCATATAAAGAGGAGCTCAGAGAGGAACTGGCCTCCAGAAAGCCGAAATTACATCAAAGTACTTCCCCAGAACATGGTGGCATGTACAGAGTCGGGGTACTGGTGCCCATAGGAGGAGGGCACACATCTTCTCTTTCACAGCTTTTGAGCCCTGAAGAACAAAGGGTCTCTGAAAATCACAGCCGTGCTACTGGGGCACAGAAAAGGGATGCGGTTCATGAACCTGTGCTCTTCCCTTCAGTGCGTATGCATGGTAAATGGATGGGCATCACCTGCTCAATGAAACGGTGTAGCTGTTGCAATATTTCTACCACCAGAACACTAAACATACAAATCCTAAGAGATAAAACCTCAAAACCATAGATGCCTTGGTTTAACTGGAATGCTAAGAAATGCAGAAGTGTTAGTAATAAGAAGAAGCGATCAGAACAGCATGATGCTTTTAAACAGAAATTAGTCATCTGTCTGCCTGCCTTTGTAATTTAAAGAATAAAGCTATGTCTACGTCAAGCAAGTTTGTTTTTTTTCCCAGAGGACAAAGGCTTTAATCAAGCTTTACTACCTTAGTAACCTTCTGTAAATGGTGAGGCATGACTGACAGAAGAGTAGGACTGAAAATAAGAAGATATTTAAGTTCAAATCCAGATGTAAAGATGTCAATCTCACTAATGCACGTTAGTATGAGTATATATATTGATTTAAATTGAGCATTTTCTATTTTCTGTGCAAGCAAGAAGCAGGTCATAAGCTGAAAGCAGGAAAACAAAGTAAATGCCTGTTTTGGTAAACTATGACAATGCCTGAAGGAGGTCCCATTCCATGTTTTGGGTCTCATTCTGATCCTGTCAACATTGCATCAGCATAACTCCATCTACCAGATCTACATTAGCGTTTGGATGGAAATGAAAATGCTTCAGTAAAGCTTTCTTCAGACATTTTTTTGTCTGAAAGCCTTTAGACTTCCTCTCTTTTCCCTTCTACTCTTTTTAAACAATAAAACATCAGTAAGAGACCAGGTTATTTGCAGATTTTGGAGTATTTTCACCTTACACAAAAGCACATTGGTTGGAATCTGCTTCTGTGTTCTCATTCATCAGGTACTTCCATCGTAAAAAATGACACGAGTGTAGCAAAGAACTACGCATTTTTTTTCTTTTTGTGCCACATGAAATTACATCTAAGTGGCCCAATAATTGCATTTTAAACAGCACTTATTACTCTATTTTAGTTATATCCAAATGGATTTTTATTATTATAGTAAATAGATACTAAAGCCCTGTAAGGGAGGAAAAAGCCCCACACACTTTCAAGCAAACAATTCAAGCCTGCATTTTAATCTGTACCTTTAAATAAACAGCAATAATTAATGGGAGTTGGGCACCTTGTTGTATTGTACAGTGACAGGGATTAAACACTGGCACTGCAAAATGCCAGCTTTCAGCTTGTGAACTTGTAGACCCTTCAGAGCCATGAACTGACATTTGCAATCTTTGTCAGTCAAAAAAAAATGGCAAATTCACTTAAATTTAGTTCTGCCATTCAAATGGAATGAAGGTCATCACCTGCCCCTTTTGTGATTTGATTATCCAGGGACTGAGTTTATTTTCCTGAAGAAAGACACATTAAAAGGTCCCAATTCTGCAACTCTTGCCCCATCTCAGCAGCTCAATTGGCTTAAATTATTAATCATTAACTGACTTAGCTACTGCTGTTTATTTAAGAGTACAGATTATTGTATAGTCCTGAACTGCTTGCTTAAGTGTTTTTCCATTCCTAGAGCTCTCACAACCATTCTGAAAAACAATTAAACACATTTTGAAATTGCAAAAATGAGTATATTAAATAAATAGAATTTATAATTCAATTACCTGGCTTTTTCAAATGCTGTAGTTACGTATGGTTTACATTACCCAAAACACTTCTATTGACTTCATTTGAACTACTCATGTAAATAAAGACTACAGGTCCAATCCTTCTACCCAAGAAGACAAGGTAACTCTGAAGCAAGCTCCTAAACTACAAACCATTAGGTGTACAAGGCCTGGACCAAAGCATAATGCTTGCAAGGAGAAACATGTTAGCAAGGATATGAAGAAAACACGGGCTCCACCATCCTCACCATATGCTGCTCCTGCCTCTGTGGCATTCCTATCTCTTGTTTTCACAGATGCCCTTAAATTTTGGGGGTTAGAAGTGCAGCAGATTACAAGCATCACTTTTTGGCCCAGTGCTTCTTGTAAGAAGTGGGTTTCCTGACGTTACTGTGAGACTGAACTGTGGCAGAAGCTGAAATCAAGGACACAGCAATGCCAGTGCCAGTTAGAGCAGAGCAAACGTCTGCCCTGTGAAGGTGGACTCCTTCATGGAGTAAAAACTATCTGTAACAGGGAGAGTCTTCGCTTATTCACCTGCCACACTGAACTCCTAATCTCCTCTCCTTCTGGGGACAACCACACCAGGAACACCCTGAGAGACCTCAGCAGAACTGGCAATATGGCCTTGAATACTTCCTATTGCAGATGGGACCAAGGATATACTTCCTAATGACTTAAGCAACATTCAGAAACAAGACCTCTGGGCATAATATTAAGGATTGCTCAACAGTTAGCACATAACCTGCAATCTGAACACACAAGAGGATTTTTATAATGCATTTTTTCACTATGCTGAACTGAAAGGGACATCCTATGGGTGCACCATAGGTCAGGTTCCAGTGTTGCAGTGCTTTGACATGAAATAAGAAAGCTCATTCATTAGCATATGAATCAGCTCTCCACAGAAAGTGGTAGAACTGCAGGAGAGGAAAAGCCATTTTGCTTTAATAATAACAGCCTGTAAGAGGCAATCCCAGGTACAAAATGATCAAGTGACCAGAGCCAGTTCAGTGAAGAATGATAGCATTTTATGCTCAACACTTCAAGATTAAAGTCTTTAGTTAGCTAAGCAGAATGTGAATCAGTTTCATGTATAATGCATTGTGTGAGCCCGTAGCCACTGTGATACAATGTAAGCAATTCCATTTAGTGCAATTTGACTATAGCTAGTACAGAATAATTGGAGTCAGTTTCTAGCATGCTAGAATTTGAGTCAAATATGATATGGAAAAGAATTTGATACATAATAATATGGAAAGGAAGATAACAAGCAATGATGTGGATGAATAGTTAGTATGTTACAATACAGAAGTAATTTCAATAGGTTGTGATGTGATTACGAGTCCAATGTTCTTATACATAGACAAAAGGCTAACCCATAATGGTAAAGAAAGGCAACTATTAAGAAACAGTACAAATAATGGCACCACAGCTGCATTTGAGGGGAACGTGACATCGAATACTGCAGTTTTCTCAAATATAAGAGCGATGGAATAAACATCTACTGGAGGATAAACATGGCTACTCAAGTGAGCACTGGACACGTCTCAGAGCAGTTCCTCACATTGCAGGGGTGACATTAATGCTGCACTGGGTGATTCCAACTCCTGCTCAGGAATTCAGCCCTTTCCGTTATTTTGCTACCATTATTAGAAGCAGTTGTGACAGTTCTAGCCCCTTTGGTACTCTGGGCCTCAATTTTACAATCTGGTGTACAAATACAAGAGTTTGAAGACCTGCCTCTTCCATGAGGTTAATAATGTATGATTAGTTAAAGAAATACAGTGTTTTAAAGCAAGCATCACATAAACATTAACATGACAGATCTGCACGTAAACATCTTTGGCTTTCTAAAATTACTTCAGAAAACAGCAAAAATGTGCTATTATTGTGACTTGTGATTGCATTGGGTTTAAGCCCAACAGACACTAGTTCACTGAATTTTTTTTTCTCTTCCTAACTTTTCATGAGTCTAACCCTGTGTACATGAGAAGAGCTCATTTATGAGCATGTGCTAATCGGTTCTGACTACAAGTTTAAGTCATCCCTGAGCAAACAGAAAACTATTCAGCTTAGCAATAAAGTTAAATAATTATTACCAGGCTATGTGATGTGACTACAATGTGACATTGAAATGACTATGGTGTGATTAGAATAAGAATGTTATATGCCTGTGTTGTTACTAGAATGAGGCTATAAAACGTCTGTGATGCCATACTGCTGTGATATGACTAGTGTCAGGAAAAATGTGTGCATTATTAATGCATACATAAACATGCCGTATTTCAGAAGCAGACTGCATTACACAGAATGCTAGCAGTTCTAATTATCTCCTTTATTAATGGCTGTTCTGCTTTGTATTTTAAAAGACAAAAGAACTGCATACTTAATTCATTCACAGAATTCTTCTTCTAAGTGGTTTGGCAGTAAGGTTGCTCCTTCATGTCACTTGCTTGACTTTCAATGCTGGGGCTCTAGCCATCCTTCCTGTATTACATAATGAACATTTTTCTTAAACCATTATTAGATCCAGTTCCGTTTTCTAATGTTACTTGATGTCATCAAAACAGGGATCAATTTTTTTTCTGTGTGTATCTGTAACAAGAGTATTTCAGACACAACTACAAAGCACAGCAAAACTGAGAACGTTTAATCTTTACGCATCATGGGATTACAGGATGTGCAACGTTCACATACAGTGCCTGCATCCATATGACTTGCAAGGATATGTACATTTATCAGTATGTAGCACACAATTCCAAGCCATGCAAATTACTGACCTCTGAGAGGCACAAGCAGCTTCCACCATTTCTTAACAGTGCATCCTATGTGCAGACACATGGGAGTCTGAAGCTAAGAGCCTGCATCTGAAAATGTAAAATCTTCAAGGTAGAACTCTCATCTTTAGCTCACCAATGCTATCAACTGAAAATGTGCAAATGAGATAGTACCACATACAGAAAGAGTCAAATGCTGATGTTATCTTTGTTTTTTTCTATGCATATGTATTTGAAAAGCTTAGCCAGAAGTAGCAGGCAGCGTGGCCACGTACCTGGGCATACTAAATTGGCTAGGCTCTGTCATACGGCTTGTAAGTTCAAGCTGCGAAAAGCTAGCAATAAAAGCACAGTTAAATGAAGGTTCATTCATGCTTCAGAAAACGTTGAAAAAGGCACTACATATAATGCACTATAGATAATGCACTATAATCATCTTCTTGTCACACTTTTGAGGTCACTCATATCGTAATACATTGGCATTTTATTACAGTGTCTTCCAGGCATGTGATGCTTCTTTGTGGCTAGCTGGATAATTTACCTGTGTCATTTAGGGGGAAGGCGAAACGATCACTTTTATTATTTATCAAACCACAGAGAGGAGGAATCTTTTCCAGTTCAACGTTTAAGCAGACAAAACCCAAACCAACAGAGTAGCTCTCTCCTTCCCTTGGCGAGTGTCTCGGCTGACCCTTCGGGAAAGGGAAGGAGAAAGGTGTGCAGGCGTAAATGGGAGCCGAGACAGGGCTGGAGTCAGAGCAGCCTGAATTATAGATGAAAGGGCATGTATTAAATATAAGGCCGAACCGGGCGAAGGCAGGCCGGGGCAGGCGCTTGCCTCCGAACCTGCGCGGCGCCGGGCGGCGGCCCCACGGCCACCGCTCTGCTCCGGGCCCGACTCGCACCACGGGCGGCCGCGCTGCCCCGCGCAAGCACGACCGAGCACGCGCTGGGGCATCCCCCGCCCCCCAAAAACCCCAAACCACACCACCAACCCAAACGCACACCAAGCCCTTATTTTTCCGAATTACCCCTCAGCTACGCGCAAACCCGACGCTGCTTTCCGCCACCTCCGCGCCCACCCTTCCTGCGCTCCCCTCCGCGCCCCCCGGGGCGCTGCGCCCCCGACCGCGGAGCGCCCGCCC
>VXBT01010978.1:55424-123914 GCA_013400235.1 Oriolus oriolus
TTTTTTCCGATTTTTTTCGATTTTTTTTTATGAATTTTTTTTTTTTTTTTTTTTTTTTTGGGCAACTGTCACCCCAGAGCTAAAGAGGGAGAAGCACCGCCAGACCAACTCTTGCCATTTCCAGTCAGAAGTTGCAGACTTCATGTAGCTGCCTCTGCTCTGCCGAGAGAGAGATGGGAATGGTGTGCAGTGCAGAGTGGAAAATACCCCCGCTCTAAGAAGTGCACCGGATTTTTTTCTTGCTGTTTGTTTGGGTTGTTCCGTGCACGTTAGACACCCAAAGGATCGCCGCTTCATAGGAATGAAACGTGGAGAGGATGACTAACGACAGAACTGTGAATTTGTTCCCTGGAGTTGCTAATTTGCCACCCCGAAGCAACACATATCTCGAGGAGGAAGCGTTTGGCTGCTGCTGATTTCTCCAAAACTGGTGGTTTACCAGATGCATTGTGCTGTATCTGCTGGAACAGATCATTGCTTAGCTGCAGCAGATCGTCAAAGGTACACAACTAACGTAAGTGCAAAGTTACCCTTACACTGGGATGCATTTCCTTTAAAAGAAAAAAAAAAAGGAAAAAAAAGGCGACATGCAGTATATTTATCTAGGAAAAGAATCAGTGTTTGGGATTCAGTTGATGTTGGTGGGAAAGGCTCACCTACTCGCTGTCTCTGCATCCCTACCTGCATTACTCTGCTGGAAGTAATCACAGGCATCAGTTACCGTGCAGCTTAATGCAGATAAGATTAGTGTTTAGGGCTGCCTAGTTCCGTCAAACTGTAGGTGCTGGCAGCCTTGCACCCCGATAATTCGCGGCTAGCAGTGCATGCAAACAGAAGTCTGTCAGTCGCTTTCCTCTTTTTTTTTTTTTTCCACCTGCATTATTAGTCTGCAGTATTTATATGGGCAGCTGCTAATATCATCCTGAAGGGAGATCAGTGTCAACGGGGAAAGGCTGCACCTTTTTTCCTCCTCATGTCATCAGAAAATGTATATTCCCCCCATCTGTAAACATGCTTCCTGCTTCTAAGTTACATTTGGAATTTCCAGCCTCCTGATTTAGACTGTGTTTAAAACCAAATAAAGTTTTAGGTTATTAAACAGAAGGAGAAGTATCCAACATCTGGAGAAGAAACAGTGAGCTGAGAGTGTAAGAAACTGTAAGTCCTGTTATTGTCTCATCAGTTAACAGGGATGTGAAGTAGCCAGTGACGACTGCTGCAGCAGCAGCATGTCCGGGTGGTTATTTCCCAGTACGATAGCTATAGAGGGGCATGCAAGGCACAGCGAGCAGAGAAAAATCTGGTTAGCAAGAGCTAAAAGATATGTATGGAAGCAAACAGCAAATTACATTTGGCAGCTGACATAGCAGTTAGAATCCAGAAGTAGTCCTGGAAGGTTTTTCACTTGCACCAAATGACTGGGTGGAGGAGGGTAGAGGGGGAATGCACGTTACAGATTACACGGTGTACCAAGAAATTATTCAGAAAGTACGTGTTGAAACAGTAGCTACCCTTAATCCTGCAAGCAGTTATTTTCATTCGCGCTCTGTGCAAATGCAGCTGATGGGATATTGGTGCATTTGTCCGGAGGGCTTCCTTGTAAAAGGGAGCACTAGGAAAATGTACTGCTGGAAGCATGCATTGCAAAAATAAGTAGTAGTTGGAGATTGTGGATTTGTCATGCCTAAAAAAACAATAATGCTGTTCTGTGTGGTTGTGTTGACAGTGATGTCTCCAAATAAGAAATGAGATGTAATGCATCCTGCAGTCCATGCATGCCTCCTCTTGCAAATCGCACATCATTCCTCTCTGGAAACCTTTAAGTCCTAAAATCCGTGAAAAGAGAATAAAAACATTATCATGGACCTGAGGGATTTTTACCTGTTGGCCGCTTTGATTGCCTGTTTAAGGCTGGATTCTGCTATAGCTCAAGAACTTATTTACACTATTAGAGAGGAGCTGCCTGAAAACGTACCCATAGGGAACATACCAAAGGACCTGAACATTTCTCATATCAATGCTGCCACAGGGACCAGTGCCAGCCTTGTCTACAGACTGGTGTCTAAAGCAGGGGATGCGCCTCTGGTCAAAGTGTCCAGTAACACGGGGGAAATCTTTACAACGTCTAACAGAATAGACAGAGAAAAACTATGTGCTGGAGCTTCCTATGCAGAAGAAAACGAGTGTTTCTTTGAACTTGAAGTGGTGATTCTCCCCAATGACTTTTTTAGGCTGATCAAAATAAAAATCATTGTAAAAGATACTAATGACAATGCACCTATGTTTCCATCCCCTGTCATCAATATCTCCATCCCAGAAAACACTCTGATCAACAGCCGCTTTCCAATCCCATCAGCAACAGATCCTGACACAGGTTTCAATGGTGTGCAGCACTATGAGTTGTTAAACGGGCAGAGTGTCTTTGGACTGGATATTGTAGAAACTCCAGAAGGGGAGAAATGGCCTCAGCTGATTGTGCAGCAGAACTTGGACAGAGAGCAAAAGGACACCTACGTGATGAAAATCAAAGTGGAGGATGGAGGTACCCCCCAGAAATCCAGCACAGCTATCCTGCAAGTCACAGTAAGTGATGTCAATGATAACAGGCCAGTGTTTAAAGAGAGTCAAGTAGAGGTCCATATACCAGAGAATGCCCCTGTAGGCACCTCTGTAATTCAGCTTCATGCTACAGATGCTGATATAGGAAGCAATGCGGAAATCAGATATATTTTTGGTGCCCAAGTCGCCCCTGCAACCAAAAGATTTTTTGCTTTAAACAACACCACAGGGCTGATTACGGTTCAGAGGTCCTTAGATCGAGAAGAGACTGCTATTCACAAAGTGACAGTGCTGGCTAGTGATGGTAGCTCTACACCAGCCCGGGCAACTGTCACCATCAATGTCACTGATGTAAATGATAACCCTCCCAACATAGACCTCAGGTACATAATAAGTCCCATCAATGGCACAGTGTACTTATCTGAGAAAGATCCCATCAATACAAAGATTGCCCTAATTACAGTTTCAGATAAGGACACTGATGTGAATGGCAAAGTGATCTGTTTCATTGAGAGAGAGGTCCCCTTCCACTTGAAGGCAGTTTATGACAACCAGTATTTGTTAGAGACCTCTTCCTTGTTGGACTATGAGGGCACCAAAGAATTCAGCTTTAAAATTGTGGCTTCTGATTCTGGCAAGCCCAGTTTGAACCAGACTGCCCTGGTAAGAGTTAAGCTGGAGGATGAAAATGACAACCCTCCGATTTTCAGCCAGCCTGTAATTGAGCTGTCAGTTTCTGAAAACAACCGGCGTGGTCTATACTTAACAACTATTAGTGCCACCGATGAAGACAGTGGGAAAAATGCAGACATTGTTTATCAGCTTGGTCCTAATGCCTCCTTTTTCGATCTGGATCGAAAGACAGGAGTTTTGACAGCCTCCAGAGTTTTTGACAGAGAAGAGCAGGAGCGTTTCATTTTCACTGTTACAGCCCGAGACAACGGCACCCCTCCTTTGCAGAGTCAAGCAGCTGTAATTGTTACTGTCTTGGACGAAAATGACAACAGTCCCAAATTTACGCATAATCATTTCCAGTTTTTTGTATCTGAGAACTTACCAAAGTACAGCACGGTGGGGGTGATCACAGTGACTGATGCAGATGCCGGGGAAAATAAAGCAGTGACCCTTTCCATCCTGAATGACAATGAAAACTTTGTGCTGGATCCGTACTCTGGAGTTATAAAGTCCAATGTTTCTTTTGATCGAGAACAGCAGAGCTCTTACACCTTTGATGTTAAGGCAGTGGATGGAGGGCAACCTCCTCGCTCTTCTACAGCAAAAGTAACCATAAACGTGATGGATGTTAATGATAACAGTCCTGTTGTCATCTACCCACCTTCTAATACTTCTTTTAAGCTAGTGCCACTCTCAGCAATTCCAGGATCGGTGGTAGCCGAAGTCTTTGCTGTGGATATAGACACTGGCATGAATGCTGAGCTGAAGTACACGATTGTAAGCGGCAATAACAAGGGATTGTTTCGGATTGATCCAGTGACAGGTAATATCACTCTGGAAGAAAAACCAACTCCTAATGATGTGGGGCTGCATCGCTTAGTTGTCAACATAAGTGATTTGGGTTATCCCAAATCCCTGCATACTCTTGTGCTTGT
This sequence comes from Oriolus oriolus, assembly GCA_013400235.1. Classification (NCBI taxonomy): domain Eukaryota; kingdom Metazoa; phylum Chordata; class Aves; order Passeriformes; family Corvidae; genus Oriolus; species Oriolus oriolus. The sequence continues at coordinate 59,594 of VXBT01010978.1, forward strand.
ATTTTTATATGTAAATGATACTGCTGGAAATGCCTCTTATATTTATGACTTGATACGCAGGACTATGGAAACACCTTTGGATCGGAACATAGGGGACAGTAGCCAGCCCTACCAAAACGAGGACTATCTCACAATCATGATCGCTATTGTGGCAGGTGCCATGGTTGTCATAGTGGTGATATTTGTCACAGTCCTTGTTCGCTGTCGACATGCGTCCAGATTCAAAGCTGCCCAGAGGAGCAAGCAAGGTGCTGAGTGGATGTCTCCCAATCAGGAAAACAAGCAAAACAAGAAAAAGAAAAGGAAGAAAAGGAAATCTCCAAAGAGCTCCCTTTTGAACTTTGTGACCATTGAGGAGTCCAAACCTGATGATGCAGTTCATGAACCTATCAACGGGACAATAAGCCTTCCAGCAGAGCTGGAGGAACAAAGTATAGGAAGATTTGATTGGGGCACAGCACCACCAACAACCTTTAAGCCTAACAGTCCTGATCTTGCCAAGCATTACAAATCTGCCTCTCCGCAGTCTGCTTTTCATCTCAAACCTGACACTCCAGTTTCAGTGAAAAAGCACCATGTGATTCAGGAACTCCCGTTGGACAACACCTTTGTTGGTGGTTGTGACACCCTTTCCAAACGCTCTTCCACTAGTTCAGATCACTTCAGTGCCTCAGAGTGCAGTTCCCAAGGAGGCTTCAAGACAAAGGGCCCCTTACACACCAGACAGGTAAACGAGCACTTTTACTGGTCTATAAGTACTGCATACAAGTGCCCGATCAACCAGTATTAAAAGTGCCACTGTGTTGTGGGGTTTTTTTTTTTTTTGTTTCATTCTAATTTAATTTAGTTAACATTATGGGGGGAACAAAAAAAAAAAAAAAACAAACCAAACTGAACACCAAAACCAAGAACAAACAAACTAACTAAAACCTTGAGCCCTTTATTATTTACCTGGGGCTTAACCATGCATTTGCAAAATGCCTCTGATACTTCGGGTTTTGAAGAATTTTGATTGTTAGAGGACTGTTATGCCTCGGTGCATGTACATATATGTGTGCATAAACAAAACTGAAGAAAAAGACTTTTTTTTTTCTCCCCAGTATTTAACTGTCCAATTGTAAAAGTTACTGAAGAACTGTTTCCTTATATGCTAAATTTCAGTCAGAAATTTGACTGTTTCAAGATTGAAGGGATATGTACATTGTTTCAAATTTCAAAGTGAGTTGGCTTGAATTTCTTTTCCATTTCAAGCTGATTTGGAATCTTGCTAAGTTAGTGTTACTAAAAGGGTTAATTTTTTTCCCTAAGAAAGACAGCCAAATTTCCAAGCTACTGCATCAGTGAAGCACGTGGTTTATTGGTAGGATATTACTAAGCCATACGTAAGTCTTCCTCTTGTTTGAGTTCAACATGATTTTGTTGTAATAGATGAAAGTCGGTATCGCATATACAGTTTGCTGCGTATTTTAAAAAATGGCCAAAGCATACTTTTGAAAGGAATGCGTTCTCTGGATACATCTGAATTATGCAAGAAAAAGAAAAAAAAGTCCGTCCATTGTAAATATTTTCTCATCTTAGTAATGCATAAGTGATCTGACATAGCTCATTTTAAACTGTGAAACACGCCATATGAAGAGGGATTAGGAGGCTGAGAGACTCATATTTCAACCAAATCCAGCATTAGGTTTTTTTCTTAGGTCTAATAATTCCTTGCTAATAAAGATTTAAATGCGGTGCTGTCTTAATTTATTTTACGGGCGCTCGTCTGCGGGCGCCGCGGGAGCGCGCGCGCGCGCGGCCCGTAGATGGCGCCAAGGCACCGCGCGGCGCGCGCTGGCCCCGCGCTCCGGCCACAGAGCCCTTCTTGTGCAGCGAGGGGCGCGCCGGGGCGGGCACGGGTCACGTTCGCGTCTTTGCGAGAAAGCTTCCTGCGTGCTCCGTCGCCGCAGAGGCTCGGTCGGTGTTGGGAGTCGCATCCGTGTTCCTTGCGGGCTCAGTACCCTCCAAGTGATAGTGATTTGTCTGAATTTGTTAGGGGTGTGGATCCTAGGGAACCAAGCGAGACACATTTAGGCTTGTCTTTGGAAAAAGATTTTGACAGTAGCCAAGTTTAGGACAAAGTCGTCCTCTCGCTGTTGCATTAGCCTTATCTGAGATGAACGTGCAGTTCCCAGAAGTGTGTCTTGACTCTGGGTGTCTGTAAGGTGTCACACTAACAAGATGCTAAGAATAAAACAAGCACTTGGGAGGCAGTTCTGCTAAAGTAACTGCTGTGATACAACTCCTTCTTAAAACGAGACACTGAAAATGCCACAGAAGAATCTCACAAACCCCTAATCTCTCTATAGGACTTTAAAGAAGGGTACTCTCCCCGAGGCATCTCAGCACTGTACACACACTGTCAGCATAAGTTAAAAAAAGAACCGATTAAAAAAAGCACCCAAAAAATTTATGGAACAGCTCTGCATAGTTTGTGCTTACTTATCTGAAGTTTTCTCCTCATTTTCGGTTGCAAAATGTAGTCCCCCCAACCACATATTCCTTTTCTGTTCTGAGATTATTTCAATTTAATCTTAAATTAGCTTTCCAAACTCAGACTTAACTCCCCGTAGTATCTAGAGGCAGTTGGGACGTGCAAAATTTTTTATGTGACAGAATGTGTAAACTCTGCATGGCAAAATTGAACATGAGGGGAAAAAAAGCTCACACATCTATACAAAAAACAACTGGTGGTATTTCCAGAGTTACCTGTGTTCATTACATTAAATACACAGGTCTCCATTTAGTAATATCTGTAATTACAACTATATATGGATCTGATTCAAATTTCACTGAGGTCTTAGTGTATCCTGTTTGAGGTCGGCAGATACTCATGATTTGGATTGCTCCCTGCAAAAGCTGTATTATTATATGTAAATAAAAATACAACTCTTTCCTATGTAGACAGTTACCTAAACTGAGCCTGTATATTTTTATTCTGTGGGGAACAAGATAGTGTCTTTTTGGTTTTTTTCTCCCAATAATGATCGTTACAGGATGTAATCTTTTTATGCTTCCTTGTCAATTTTGGCTGGAGTTGTATAACCAGCAATGGTAGTAATCATAAACAATCTTCCTATTCTTCTGTCTGTAATTCCTGAAATTAGGATGCATCTTAGCCAATATTCATTGGCACAGGAGTGAAATACACCACCATAGGTCTTTCTTTCAGATTGTGGTAGAGTATGGCCTTTAAGCAAAGTATTCAGATTTAAAGATCTTTACTGTATAGTAGTGTGTGCTAATGCCACAGCATCTGAAAAAAATTTTACAAATTCATTTAGGAAGAGATACTTAGTTCTGTGCCATTGTACTGTTTTCTTCAGGTTTAACAAAACTAATTTCTCTGTATCTAATGTTGAGTTAAGTTACTTGTGTAACTTCAGTAACTTGGTGTGTTTTGTAAAGAACGGGGGAATTGTTGTGGATGATGTTAAGATAGGGAAAGATGAAATATACAATAAATATATGTCTGAGAAATACTACCATCCTCCACCTTTACGTACAGTTTCTTTTAGTCCAAGGTAAACACACACACAGTGTGTCTTGCAGATACATTAATATTAGCGAAGAGCTGAGGCCTAAGTCAGCACTTGGACTTCATTCAAGCAAAATCCTGTTACTTTTGATGGGCATGTGGCCCTAGAAATCTGTCAGAACTGGGTCTTAAGTCAAAAAGCTTTTAGAATTTAAAAAATATATTGTTCAATGAAAAATTCTTAGGTTTTTGGGGGGGATTTTGTGGGGTTTTTTGTTTTTTTGGGGTTTTTTTGGTGGGCAATTTCTGTGCAATCATCAATAAATTTAGTGGAAATTCTGTGGTTAAGTCTTTATATGTGACTTCGAATTGTACAGACCGATGTTTCACAAGTACCCAGTATGAAAACCAAAGCCTTCTTCAAGTGCCTATCTTGCAGTAAACCTGGTGGATGCTCTGAAAAGAGCATTTTTGAATACTTGAACTTGGGATTGTTCTAAATGCTAATTCACATAATTAGGAGTATGGAAAGGATGTTGCACACCACCAGCTTATATAGCTAAGCTTCCAAAATCAGTGTTATGACTCATAAAGAATGCTGAAATCTATGCAGGCTTCTCAATCAGTGTTCTTTTCAGTATTTGATTGAACTTTAAAATGCGCTTCAAATTAGTAAGTCATTACACCAAACAGCTACATAGAAATACAGCAGAAGACGACATGTTGTATTCTTCTATGTGAAAAACCTCTTTTGAAAAGCAAATAAACAGACAAAAACTCCTACTCAATGTCATTAGATTAACAATAGATTAAATAATAAAAGAAATTAGGGCCAATTTACTGTGGTTATCCCAATTTTAAATTATAACAACTTCATTTAATCAGATTTAAAGCACAGCAATGACAAATAACATAGGTTTAAAAATATGTATCAGTATAGGTTATGGGCAAAACCTTCAGTCTTCATTCCTAATCAAAATGCATTTAGGCATGTGCTTAACTTTCATTTAACGTGGCAGAACTGAAGCAGATCCTTAAAGTCCAAGTCACTTGAGATGTTGTCTTCAAGAAAGAGTCGTAAGCACACTATAAGCACTTTTCTGAATCAAGATGATAATTTAGAAATTTTGGAAATGTGCACAGTTCTAGTAGATTCGGGAAAGCTGAATATATGTTAGCACTGTCCTTGTATTTCTGTGCTCTACTGGCAGAAATTAAGGATTTGGGGCTTGAATGACACATTAAATACATTCCATACTAAAGTATATTTTTAATCTTATACTCAGTAACATAAGCTCTGTGGAGGTTGCTTTATTCCTTTCTCAGCCAATGGACTTCTTGCCTGATCAAGGAACAAGTAGCCAGGCTCCTGCTGATCAATGCACATCACTTAAGCTTTATGTGGCAAATCTAATTGATGTTATCTTACTCTGGAGTGCTTAAATTTGTAAGTTTGGAGTTTATGTAAGACAAAAGAAAAGCTGAAAACATTAATGACTCTTAATTTGATATGCTTAGAGTGGCAATTTCAAGGTGCATAAGTTGATGGAAATCTGCATTGGAACAGCAGTGCAGAGCTTACGTCACCTGCAAATATTAAAATTCTGTAACCATAGCATTCCACAATTCTGCGCGCAGTATTATTTTTAGTGGCCTTGTTTCATCACTTAGTATAAATAAAAAATACATACATTCTTTTGTATGCTTAATTTGGTTTATGTGTTAGCATGGATATTAGTCTTGGGTGAGGACTAGTCATCTGGAAAAATGCATGTAAAATTAAATTGTTTTCTAGTTCTGTATATTTATATATCTATACTAAAATATTAGAAATGGTGATAATGTACAGTGTATTTTTTCTATTGTTGTATAACTGAAAAATAGGTTAACAGATTTTGCTTGACTGTCTAAAGAAATTCATCTTTGAGCTGAGACCAAGCATGGAAAATTTCAGCTGAAAAGAAGAATTTTTCAGAAAGTTAAGAGCATGTGAAAACTGGGAGTTATAATAGAAATATGAACATAACCCTAAGCTATAATACCATTTTCAATAGTGACGGTAGACATGCTAAACTAGAGTAGGGAACATTTTGTGTATACAGATCGGACAGTAAAAGCTTAGTAGTCTTCATTTCTCTTTAAATGTTTCCTGTGCAAAAGATTTTTATCGGAATCACTGGAGTCTCATCTGTCCAAAATATCCAAAGCCAAAGTTTCACATATGCTAAGAAATTTGAGCCACACATGTGAGTGAGAACTGGAGAGTTTTATGCTATTGCAATATTGTGATAATGTTCTTTTGTATATAGGAACAAGGGAGAGTCTTTTTCGTTTCCATTTCAGATTTTCACTTCCAAAGAATCTCTTCTTCTAGCACAGCAAAACCATATCAGCCACACTTTATTGACAGCAATTTTATTGTTGCTAGAGGCTTACAGTAAGCTGTTTATTGCTGTTCCCTAACGCAGTTGACAGCAATTGGGGAATTAATTTTCTTGCCCCTGATGTGCTTTCTTGGGTATAAACAACAGATGTTAAAGATATGAAAACTGTGACCCATTTGCATTCAGCAGCTCTTTATAGGCACAGTCTACCTGTCTGAGGTGCAGTTTCAAGTCCTGAGTAATTTTGCTCCATCAATTCTAGGATTCTTACTTTTGCAATAGAATTTTTTATCTTGATAAATACTGTCCAAGGGCTAAGTACATAATGCCTATGGATAGATCCTCATCTAGGCAATTTGTGCTCCAGAATAGCTGGGTTCAAGTTTCATTTAGTTCAGGAGATGCTGTATCTTCTTACACTACCATTTAGTTGCATTGAACATATAGGATTTAACTGACAAAATGGACATACAGTGTTCTGAAAGATCTAACAGGAATTACAGGTGATGCCTTAATTTTTGATATCACTTCTTTCGCAGAACATCATGGTGGTCTGTAAAATCTATGCTCGTAAGTTTCCTCAGTTGCTATTCAAGTACAGCCATGTCACATTGATTCTGTAATGTCCGTGTCTTCGCTGAAGAAACATTCATAGAATCTTGTATTACTTTTCCCTACTTTTATTTGTTTGGCTTTCCAGCCTGTGGCACAATGTATGTAAAATGATTTATCCCCAAACACTGATGGGGGCACTTAATCAGTTCATTTCTGGTTTACATGAGATAACGTTCCATTGAGTGGAAAGATTTCCCAGACTGTAGATAAGAGATGAATGGATGCTATCATATTTTACTGGAGTGTGGGGGGAGGAGAACGTCTTTTGTTCATTTCTGCTGGCATCTTTTAGAAAGACATTTGCTACATAAGGGGCTTTAGTATCTTACCTAACTGAGATTTTAAGTGCTAATCTAGACACAAAATGCGTGTTAAATGTTCCCTTATAATTAAAATACCATATACAAAAAGTTCTTCCTAATGGAGTTGCAATAATTTTCTTGTAATGGATTATTTTCTAGTGAGCTATAAACTCTCTTTTGAAGCAGAAATAGCTTTTTCTGACAGATGATGCCTTAAATTGATATTGCTTCTTTTTCATTGGTTGTGAAATTATGAAAACTTGAAATAAAAAAATAAATTGTTTTGAATATCAACATTGTTGTGGCCGTACAAATCCATGTGTATATTATTCCTGGAACCACTGGGTTTCAGGAAAACATAAAGGCCACTACAATTTTGGTACAGAATTCATGTTGATCTTGCTAAATATATCTGGACTTTCAAATCTTGGAATGATTTGGCCTTCATTCCAAATTTAATTTTTGGGTTTTGTGTATACTGTGAATTATATGTGTTAATACACAAAAAGGTAGTTAAAAAACTGATTTGTAATCATACTGAGGTGTCTTAATTTGTACCAGTCTCAAAAGTTACCCATTCTTTCCTGCTTCTTTTTTCTTTTGCAGCGAGTGAGTAGCAGGGGAGATTTGTTTCAAAGCCTTGGCATGGATTGACCTGCATCTTCTGTTGCACAGAGAAAAAAATTTGTAATTTAGCATTTGTCAGGATTTTTTGGTGTCAAGAATCTGTAGTTTCCTATGACCTGATGTTGCAGTTTTGCCATTTCTTTTGTGACATGTCACACTGAACTTTTTGTGCACAAATATTAATATTATTACTTGAAAGTTGGTCTGGAAAATGCACACTTCCTCTTACAAGAGGACTATAAAGAGCCTTTTTCTAGAATAACCGTTCATCATTTGAAATTGAATCCAAGCTGAGATAAATCTGACGATTTATTCCATGTGCAGCTCTTTCTGATGTTAACTTCTTTAAAAAGCAATAGGATGATGTTGAGATAATATTTCCAAAATATAAAAAATATGTAAAATTAATCAGGAGTCATGTGAATTTAAAATAATTTGATTTTGAGCTGAATTTAATAAAATCGGAAGGATCAGCTGTCAGATTTTTCTTCCTTCCTTTGTTTATTCCCCCAGGTTCACAGAAAGGCAGAGTTTTAAAAAAACAACCTCCTCCCAGTCCAAAAAATGAAATCAGATATTCTCACTGGCTAATAGCTGAATGGGAATCGCCATTGATATTGATTTATAAAACACTTTGTACCCTGAAACTGATGTTCATTCGCCCTCATTTCTTCCAGTGAAATCATCAGATACTTCATTTGTAGTTCTGGAGGATGTTCTTAGTATGTCCTAGGCTTTCATGTCTTACTGGTAAGAAAAATATGTGCTTGGTTTTCTTAATAGTTAAAAAGTGCTAAATATCTGCCTGGACAATATTTTTCATCAAATGAACTAATTTAGCCTATGCCTTATAAGGTCATACAGCCTTTAAAAGACTGAAAAAGTCAAGAGGAAGATCATGCTTCAGTTGGGAATGGTATTTGCTATTCTTACAGCCCCTTGTTGATGGGTAGCCAGCAGTAGTATCTCTTAAATGGCTAAGCCTGCTAGATGCAAATATCTACCTCCTTCAAAACACATAAGGTTATGGAGGCAATCGTGTTTCTGATGTAAAGTTTCTGTGGGATACATATGTTTCTACATATGACCTGTGTAGCTGCTCTGCTGGACTTCATGGTGAAATGCTTTGACTAGTGAGGTCTATCTTCTCTTACCAGAATGTTTTGGAAGAAAGTTTTCACAAAAGTTTGATTTTACAGGAAGGGATCCAGGAGCTGCAGAGAAGGGTGCAGACTAGTGAATTTTAAGACAACACTCCTTCCTATGTTGACAGAAAAGAGTGATATTTAACAGCCAGAAAAAGAGGGATATTTAACACTTACTTTTAGTAGCTTTCCGTTCAGTGAGATCGGTGTTGGGAATATTGTTGTTATTCCAGTCTCTGTTCTTGCAGCATGTAATGAATATATCTGAACATCATGATTGTATCAGGTGCCCAGCTTCTGATTGTGGATCTAGCCTTATTTCTGTCAGTGAGGTTCACAGAAAGTATCATTTGTACAGTTTTCACCAGTACACTGAGCTGGTAGCGCCTATGCACACAGTGCATTTTGCTTCTGTTGACACTATGGTGGGATTCGTCTTGTCTGACTTCTAATTGTATAACACATGTAATCTGCTTCACTGGGATTGTGATTTACTCCACCCTGAAGAAAATATGGTGCTTTAAGCTGGTTGCCAAAGCTGAGCAACGCAGTTTGGTGAGATGCATCCCACGTCCAGTGAAGAGTATAATTCAGTGTGATCCATATTCTTCACTTTCCTGGTGAAGAGCATTATCCACTCTATTTTTCTGGCTGAAGTCAAGAGAAGGGTTTTAAGGTTGTGTATTTTTTTAACTGAAGGTATTGTTTGAATGGAGCATGTGGGCACAAAAATGTATGTGCACAGTTGCCTTTGGAAAAGTCTTCTTTAGATTATGACTCAAATTCAAGGGCTTCCAAATCAGCAGGAAGAGTCTTACTGACTTCTTATTAAATTGTTATCTGGCCCTCAGCTATCAATTTTAGTAAGATGGTGCAATGAAACATCAGTTATTTTGTTTTGGTGCTGTTCCGAGTATTTCTGTTTCTCCTCAGCACTGCATGTTACCTTGGTACATTGTTCTGTGAACCTAGGTACAGGCCATTCACATTATAGTGTAAAAATGTTTCTTTTACCTCTCTGGTAAAAGGTATGTGTCTATAGCAGTATGAATTTTCAGTCAGTTGTCAGACTGTTTCACTTTCACCGTTGCAAAAATACAGGTCAAAATATCAGGGATGTGCTAGCGTTACCACTAAGAGAATTTGAAATTGCCTTCAGTTTGTGACAACAGTACCCTGAAACATGGATCCTGTTGAAGTCTGCAGCATCCAGAGCAGCAGGAGGTAGGCTGTGTACCAGTCACAAAGCCCTAGTCATCTCCCATATTTTTAACTACTGCCAGATGAATAAGAAACAACAAAACCAACAAAAATCTCAACCAAACAAAAACAAACAAACAAACAACCCCCCCCCCCCCACCCCCCCAAATTAAATCTGCATCTGCTAAGGACAGTAAACATTGCCTGTTGAAATTTAATCTCTGTACTGTACAGGCGATGGACTTTGCTATTTGAGATTTCATCAGTTTCATTGCAGAAAGCTGTTACATCTGTCAAACATTTCAGTTTGAAATGAACGCCTGATTTTTTGCCTCTGTATGCTACAAGAGCACCAGGTTGTCAATCAACAGAAGTACAAAATGAGACAAGATAGGTGATCCGCTGCTGTGATTGGCATTTTATTTTTATTTTACAGCATCTTTTTTCTTCCTCAAGCTTAAAAATGGCAATATTTTTCTATAGTGGGGCAACAGAAGAGAAACACGGGTTTAGTGAAGGGAGGCCACCCCAATCCTGTTTGTCTTGGCTTCTGATGTCCATTCTGTTGAGAGCACTTGTACAGTCCAGGTGGACAATGGAGCTGTAGGTGACCATCTCTATGAATTTTGTGAATGTCAATCCTGTGCGAATTAGATGAAAATATCAATGAGACTACTTAAATACACTTAATTTTGTTATTCTTCATTCTTGCTGTAATATTAATGCATTACAACAAACCTCATGCAGCCCAAAGTATTTAACCAGTAGGGCAGGACCACTTCTGGGTGGGTCACGTAGGCTTTCAGACTGCCTCCAGGCAAAGGGGGGTCCAGAACCTTCAGCAAGTAATTTGAATATTGTAACATTTTTGGGGTTTTGATCTGCTTCCCCGAGTACAAATCAGAACTTTTGTTTCTTAATGTGATTTTTCAAATTCTGGACTAAGAAATGGATGAAAGCATAGGTGCTTTTTGAGGGGTTTGAGAAACTGATGCACTTTTGTGGTTTTGTGATGTGTCTATTGATAGCATCCCCACTGATCATCCCTGGATTTCAACATTACTCAGCTTTGCTGAATCTAGGCTTTGGCCTTCTTCTGTGCTTTAGCAGTTGATTAAGAAATATTCTAATCTGTCACAGAGTACCGAGAAACTAATGGCTTGTGGAGTGTTTTAGTCTTCAAGCTTCCACTATAAATGATATGAAAAATAGAGTCATTTGGCTGATGCTTAAATACATCTTGCTTTTATGAGATACTGTCTCTGTCCTTTCATGTTTCTCTTTTTAATCTCTTTTTTTATTCTCCAAGCACACTTATTTTTGTAAAAAATATTTATGCACATATTAGAAATCTGAATTTTCCCCTCAAATAAATAGTATCACAGTGCAGAAGTGGCACATTTTATGTATGATCTGTTGCAGTACACCCAGCTCATAACCACACATTCCTTGTGTCCACACAAAGACTTTTAATGAGCCATCCTCTTTAAGAGTGAAAGATTTGAAGCATTTGTAAGCATATCTGGATAGCAGCATAATATGGGAAGCCATCCTATATCTGTTGTAGTTAAAACAAGTAGACAAAATAATTTTTTCATATATGTTTTACTTGCTCACTTTTTTTCTTTTCTTTTTATAAGATCATTCATACTTTTCTCATATATGGCATCATGCATTCGCAATTTGTAATAGGTGTGCTATCTCAGACTTATGATAGAAAATTGATTCTGAAAACAAGAACAAAAGATGTAAATCACAAGGCAGAAGAGTGGAGATTGCAACTCGGTAACTGGATAGTGCTTCTTGGATTCAGCAATTTGAAAGGGAGATTAGGATGAGAGATGAAAACATTCATGTGTCTTTACATTTCAAAATGGTTTAAAGATGACTGAACTTGTAGGAAAACTTATTCTTTAATAAGAAAGCTGGCAGTGCTGCTGTGATATACAGATTGTCAGTGATCCTTGAGTCTACTTCTTCAAAGCAGTGTGCTGAGCACCTTTCAGCAGAGCAGTTTCATTCAGTGCTTGCTGAAGCTTTATAGATGGTGCAGATCACTTCCAGACAAAGCATGTGTCATTGTCATCTGTGATATTTATCTGTCATAAGTATGTCACAGAAGTAATTCCCAATTTCAGAACTTTCATTCTTTGGATCAGTGGTGACCACATTAAAAAACATTCTGCATTCACTGTCTCACACTTGGTATTATTTAACATTTTCATGTCCTAGTGCTAAATACCAGCCTTAGTTTTATTCAGCATTGTGGAAATTCATTTCAGTAAGCCTCTAGCTACTGAAAAGTGTTGTATCTTACATCCTGCTGTCCTCAGTAAAGATAGTTGGGGGTCAGGAGAGCCCTCTGCACTATGTGCTCCTGCTTGCTACTGCTCATGACATTTGGCATCTGATAGGGATGCTGTGATAGCACCTTCAATTAAAAGCCGTAGGCAACAAGCATAACAAAGAGAATCCTTAAGACTGCTTAACATTATGTCATTGCCTCGACTGGAATAAAACCAGCATGAGAATAAATTGCCTGTGTTAGCTTAATTGTGATCTTCACCTAAGCACCACCCGTGAGACCTTAGACCTCGCAGAATACCCTAGCGGGAGTATTGGGGGCTTTTTCTGAGATTGCTTAAATTTATCATGTTTCTGCTAGAAAACACTGGCACAATTCTATTCCAGCTTTAAAGCGTTAAGCTTTTGCTACCTGTTTTGGGTTTTCATTACTTTTACGTCTATACAGTTACACAGATAATGAGAAGCCCGAAAAACCTGCATATCACTGCATGTAACACCACGCTGGAACTATATACCACCTCATTAGTTTTTTCAGCAGCAGAGATAAGTTAGCATTCTGTCATGAAATTGGAACTGCCACCACATCTTGCCGAAGCTTATAAGCCATGCTGTAGTAACTTTCACAAAGCACATTAACTCTTGCAACAGAAGATTCAGTCTTGTAAACATGGATAAATCATACGACTCTTTCTATCTGTGAAACCAATTTGTTTGACATTTTCTCCTCTAAATTTTGCTGCTCATAGAAATCTTTTGAAATACAAAGGGAGAAATTTTGTTTTTGTCTTTTTCTGCACAATGCAATTGACTGAGATAGACCTAACCTTATTTACATTTGGACTGTGCTGTACACTCATTACTCTTTAAATGCGATGTGCCTTTTCCTCATTTTTGTTAAGATTCTATCTTCACTGGGAAAAAAAAAGGGGTTTTATATCAAGATTGCTGTTGTGAGGTATCTGTGTAAGTGTAAAATCCTTGTGGAGACAAGAAGCAGGTATTTTGTATGTTGATGTAGCTGTCGAGGTCAGTCCAAAACAATGCACTTGGGGCTGGCAATGTACAGATGAAACTACAGAACCTTATCATTAGCAGGATTTTATACCGCCTTACCTACTTCAGTGTGAAATTATGCTGCACTGTCTTCCAGTGAGGTGCCTTTGAGGATATGAATTACGTGTTTACTTACACTAGGTCCTTTAACACTTCCCAAGTGATACCAAGTGAGTCTGTCCTACTGTCTGGCAAAACCATACCATTTGGTCCTGTGGTTGAATTAAAGTCCTTGGACTTTGACATATAATACTGATGATATTAGCAGAGGTACCCCTAAGAGTTCCTGCTGGGCTTGCGTCACCATCTGGTGTAATTCCAATGCATTTTCATACATCTTCAATGTCAGTGTTACTGTTCTGCAAACTATGCTCAATTGCCAATGATTGCAGCTGCATACAATGGCTATAACTCAGTCACTCCCTAAGGCAGAGTAATATGAATCACCAAAATCAAACATTAATTCAGCACAGGCCATTACATCTTGATGGTGATGGTATAGATATGCCTGTATTCAATTTTTACTAAAGTAAAACACAGTATTTTATAAGAAGCATGATCAGAATAAAACATTTCATCCATGGTCTACTCCATGTTGTCAATAAATGAGCAGACTAGGAACAAATGTCAGTTCCTTTGCAAGTGAGGTAAGCAGTCCTGGGCATGAGTTGCCTTCTCTGAGTTTTTTTGTCCAGTAGGTTGAGTCTGCCTGCTCCTAAGAATGCACTTCTCAGTGTATGTCTTCCACCCTTTCTAAAGTTTCACCTGAAACTGTCCACAGATTTGGTGTTTATATCTCTTAAAATGTTCCTTTGTGTTGTCTCATCTCTTTATTTTTTAACTGATCTCAATGACTTGTTTTGATATTTTCTACTTCTGAACTTTCTAGGTAATTTGCTTGCCTTATATACTGCACAGATGTCCCACCCATCCTCTCATTTTCAATATACTTTTATTAGTACTAATTTCCCCCACCAACCTACCTACAGGACCACATATTTGATACAGTCAGTAGTTACTCAGTGTGAGACATTTTCCATTCGCATGTGATACCTGCTGGCTGCTGCTTCCAATTATGCCATATGCTAGAAAGCTGAGCTGTTGAAGTATTGGAGTCAATGTTATAATCAAACTAGTTAAGAAGTAGCAGTGTGTCTCATAAAGGGTTCTGGACAATGTCTGATTTCTGCCATAAGCAAAATACTGACAAGTCCTGCTTTGTTTTGCTGCTTTTTCAGGTGGCAGAGAGCTAGACATACATTCATTATATTGTAAAATCATAACCTTCGAGATCTTGCTGAATCTGCCCTACAGCTATTTATCACATGATTGCAGGGAATGAAAATAACATTCTTCCTTCTACTAGGAGTATGTTGCTAACCTTGGGGCAAGATAGTGCATAATTTTATGTGTGCCTAGTCTTGCTGTTATATATAGACTGTTTTGAGATGAATCAGTGTTATCATTTCCCAGAATTTAGCACTAGTGCTTTAGCAGAGCCAAAGAGATTTCATATACTTAGGCTCTTGGCTGCAATAGTGACCAGGGATCTCAAGTCTGAGTCACATTTATATTAATGCCATTTTATAGTCATGGACAAAGGCCAAAAATATGCTAATATCATTTACTCCGAGGTTAATTTTTTTTTTTAGGTTAAGGCTGCATGTAGTGGTCTCTAAGTAAAGGCTATCTGAACCCAATTCTTATTTCATATCCATTAATTTTGTATTTGTGAAATTACAGCTGTTTCCCTGATGCTTTTGCTTGTAATCAAGAGTTGAACCTGTCTCCTCATGTTTGTGCTATAATCCCTCTTTTTTCCTCCCACAAACAGGCTGAAGGAAGCTCAAAGATCTCTAACACTTTTTTCTTTCCTGTGGCACCCATCCTTCTCTTGCATCTTCTTGAGCAGTATCTGGGTTTAAACAAGGAGCATTAATTCACTTTAAGTAGCAAGAATTACGGAAGCTGAAGCTCAGTCCCTTTTCACAATTACCAGTTTAACCTCTGAGCTGCCAATCTGCCGCTTTTTAAGTGTAGCTCTACTACAGCTCTGTACCAAATACATAGCTCTGACTTCTTGAGTTACTTTTTTTGTAGGGTGACGTGCAATGAGTAGTTTTCAGCACATTAAAATAATCTCTGATACTACACAGACACTGTCATGGCTCACTTTTGAGCTACTTATGCATATAGAAAACATTTTCTAGTATTGTCTAAAGATAAACATTTCTGGAAAAAATATCCAAGGTATGTAAATTGAGTTTCAGGTTTTAGTATCTGTGATACTTTAACATCTTAAGAACAGCAGGACAGCATGAAATTAACAGAAAAAGACTGAGGTGGATACTGATGAAAACAGTTAAATATGCAAATCAGGCTACATCCACTGTTTTAAGAAATGAAATAGTTCCAAGCGTAGTTGTTATGATAGTCTGTGCCCTTAACAGGAACTTGTAGTTATAAAATAGATGTTACTTTCTAATCACGGGAGACAAAATAATCACATTTGTAGTTCATGGGTCTGTGATATTTTTAAGTCGTTCAACACAATGGTAAAATGTCTTATACTTAATCCAAACCCACTGGAGCTTCAGATTATGCTGTTCCAACTTGCTGTGTGAATTTTCTTCAGGGGATTCCTAGTTGATTAAAGCTTGATAAAAACCGACATCAGGAAGGGAGAAGTTTGTTTTTATCCTCTTCTGTATTGAGTTAGCTGTCCCAAAATATAGGTATAAAAGCAGCAGTCCACTTTTTCAGACAGCTGAGGCAAACATAACAATTTTAAATTCTGCAGAACATACTTGGGCAAAGTGCCCATTTATTTTTTTGAGAATTTTGCCTGATTGAGAGCTGTTTCCCCCTTATCTCTGAGTTTCTTGGACAAACTGTGTTGACTCTGATCCAGTAAAGTAGAGCAAGCTTCTTAATCTGGCACATTAAATAAAAGCTCAGCTGGGAAAGGAATGCAGTATTTTGTCTTTGCATTTCAATTGAGTTGAAACTTCTTATTTTAAGCTCAGGCTGTGAGAATCATCTTCAAGCAATACAACATCATACACAAAGTCAGGTGATAGATGCTTGGAATGAATACAAGTGTACGATGGGGCGCATCTTTGCTGTTAATGAAAACAAAAATAAGTAAGTGCAGCGTTCAGACTTCCTTATTCATTTCTGTCAAGCAATTCTGTTTTGACTTCAGCACTCCTGCTGTTTGGAGTCATGGACCTTTCTTTTAACACAGACAGGGTATTATCCTAATCTGCATGCTGGGAAAAAGTCCAACTCAGAGTAGCTGAAATTCTAAAAGAAGTTTCACTTTTGACCACATCCCAGTTTTTAACCAAGATTACTAATGTAGGAAGGCTTGCTACTTCTAGAGTTGTGGAGAGGGTCTTGAACTTCTTTCTCAAAACTTTTTTTCTCTCATTTTGCTTCCTTTTCTCTGTGAAAATTGCTCATATTTCTGCCAGTGTAATAATGAAAAGAGTTGCACTTCTTATTTCTAAAACAAATGATGATATTTTTTTTCCACTTGTACTGAGACTTCAAGCTCTGCCAAAAATCTGAATAAAAACCACCAACTGTTCTGTAATTCTTTTAGCAATTACCATTGAATACACACACTGTGGTTCAAAATGCAGTAAATACATAAAACTTCAACAAGAAAAATCTAGCACAAACCATAAACAAGTAACTGATGCAAGTACTAACATACATATTGTTTATTTTAATACATATAAATTATGATACATAAATACATTATCAGCAGTCCCAGGAGTGATCTAGTTTATCATTTTATCACATGTTGAATGAGGGGAGGCGGCATGTACACCGAATGCTTGTAAGCTAATTTATCTTGCTGGAGTACCGACAATACTCAGTTTAATATAGAGAAGTACTTGCTAAGAAGCTTACCAAAACAATATGGTGGGTTTAGACTAAAATCATACCAGAAGGTCCATCTTTCAGTTCTCTGAATCATAAGAAGAAACAGATTGTTTCAAGCGGAAGATGAGAAATAACGTAATCTAACCAATCTGCACTTTGGCAGAGTCAGCATAGGATGGATGAGGTTTCCTGCTATTCTGAGCTAATGCAGTTATTTGACACAATACTGAAGAACTGACCATCTCAACTGAGAATGTGTTTTCCTGAAAAAGCAAAAGTCTCAGTAGGTTCAGATGGGTCTTTATCGGTGGGTATTTACATAATGCTCCTCAGGGTCAGCTAGCAGGGTGAACCTGATAGAGCAGTTGATGGCATCAGCCCTCGCTTGGGAACTGCAGTATTTAAGGGAGTGCTGGAAAAAAATAGGTACTTGCTTCCTTCACAGTCTTTATTGCCTTCCCTAAAGCCTTTTGTCCATGTTTCTTCTTGAAGTCCATGAAGTTTTTCTTCTGGGGCTTGGGAACTGTCACTTTTTAGAAATATATTGATTGAAGTTTTGTGACCCCTGCTTTTTTTTTTTTTTGCTGGTGATACAGACTTAGCTTTTCTGCTTCTTTAAGGCACTTCAGCTTTTCTTCCTATTTTCTTCCTACCTGACCAAAGGTAGCAACAGTATTCTTAGTCTTCTCTCTTACCCTGACTTCAGGCTTACTTTTTTTTTCACCTTTGCATTATTTCACAGGAGAATGAACAAATACTCCCGTGGAGGAGCCATTATCTGTTAGGAAGTGAATCAGACATCTGTTGCATGTTACTGGCTTGTGCTGTTTTATCAATGGTTAATATTAAATGTGTAGACCTAATTAGCGTATTTGGTTTTGGAATTTTAAGCTATAAAAACTTCCCGTTCCTTAAACCAATGCATTTAATTCTGTAAAAATGACCACTCTTTCAAACAGAACAGGAAAAAAATACTTACATGAGATATAATGTTGCAGAGCTCCTGAAAAATAAAATTTAAAAAAGTTGTTTATGGTGGTATGCATAGATCTATATACATATAGCTGTTTATATAATTTTAAATGCTTTAGAATATAGAAATATCATTATTGCTCTTTCAGTAAAGGGTAAACTGAGGTATACAGAAATAACATCTTAAAGGTGACACTTATTTTCAGAGCAAATGGTAGAAAATGGATTAAAAACTATGTACGTCATATGCAGTAGCACTTATATAGAAGAGTAAAATTGAATTAGATATAAAATCTTGATTTCTTCATGGAGGAAAACATAGCAGTTTTAGAAATCTGGGGTGCCAGTACCACATCAGCAGCTATTTGCATAGTATTGTCAGGGACAGCTATTCTGTAGACAATTCAGTGAATCAGAGCTGTTTGATTAATCAAATCAAGTCTCTGTTGTAGCATTGCAAAGAGGTTATGTCTGCTGGCAATCTGATTTGAAATCAAATGTTTATGGATTAATGAACGCAAATCAATTGCTTCTAAGACCCTTTTCAAGCAAAATCTTAGGTCTTTAGAAATGTAGCTAAGTAGGGAATGATTAGCCTGGTCTGACAGCACAAATGAGAATTTATCCTCTCAAAATACACTCTTTACAATTAAAGAAAATCCAAGCAATTAAAAGCAGCCAAAACAAAGCAAAGAACAAAATTTGCAAGTTGTGTTTGCTATTTTATTAACATATGGTAATGTAAGCAATCTGCAATCATAGTTACATTGCATTCTAATTGAACAATAAACTTAACAGAGCTATTTAATCTGATCCAACTGAGGATCTGTCCCACAATCCATGTTTTAAAAAGCAGTCCAGGCCTCATCTCCAGATGACCCTTGAACTTCAATGTATTGAAAAAAAGAAAGAGTATTCTTTTTCTCTTAGCAGTTGTTGTTCATTAGATTATCTTTAAAAAAATGTGAACAATGTGCATATTATAAAAAGAAGTGTGTAATCCATTTGAGCATAAAAGAAAGTTCTTCTGCTTTTATAGGAATTGACTCAGAAATAATTCAGGTACAATTTTGCATTCCCTTTGGTCTCTCTTCTCCAAGAGGGCTCTGCTTTGGTTAGATACTACATTAGTTATATCTAAATGCCACCTTTGTTTCTGCCCCCACTGAGCTTAATAGTTAATTTTCCAAGCTAGAATAAAGAAATCCTTGCTTTCATATTTTATCCCATCCCCATGGTGCAGTAGGCCAATAGTTCAGCATGTAGTCCTTACCGAGTTAAGCGAATAGAAGCACTTTTCTGAAGAAAATTGGCTGGCTTTCACATGCCGCAGAAAAAATCATCAATTAAAAATGGAAACAGCTGGAAATTAACATCTTGCTCTTGTTGAGGGTGAATATTAAACTGCTTCCGATTTGACTTTCTCTTTATTTGTTTGAAGATGATCATCATTATTTTACAATTATGCTTTCACTTCCCAAGGTAACAGCAATAGCCTTACCTTGCTCATTTTTGGAAAACTTCACTATGTATAACATTTGATCTAAAAGTAGCTGTACTGGCTTTGTGCACAACATAACTGAATCCCAACTTCATGGAGGATAACATTTTTATCAGAAAAGTTTAGGATTAGCAAAAGATTTGCATTAAAATCTCTGGAAATTTTACATTTTATACAAAGTGCTTTTGAAAAGCCTACACTTTTGCCTCATGTTGAGCTCATAAGGATCACAGAACTAAATCCTAAGGGTGTTGTCTGCTATTTCACTTGAAAGGTGATTTAATCTGGAGGTTAGAGTATTTTAAATGGAAACATTAGTGATGATGGTCATTAATCTGAAAAAAAACCCAACCCATCACCAAAACAAAACCAGAATGATATCAGCCACGCTGTCTTAAAACTTTAAGAGGTAGATGCTGTTTTGTGCAAGGAGAAACTCCATGAACTAGCCTCTTTGATGAAGTTTCTTACTGTGTCACCATCTCAAAGTCATGATTATTTTAGTGTGCAATAGTGAGTATCTTTTAGCTGCTTACTTTAGAGCTATTAATTTTGGTTGGTCTGCAGGTGTAGGTTTTCTAGTTATTTTGGTTGCATTAGTTTAGTTGGCCCTAAATAATTCAAGCAAGGAGAATATGAAGCCAGACATCATGTTCCCTTGTGACTGTGCATGTGCATGTATAGATATGAGAACAGATATATACAAGTGCTTGTATGTACAGGATTACATATACCTATTGAAACACTGAGGGTTCTGCTTCAGAGAGAATACGTGATGGTGGCCAAAGGTACATTATTCATGTTGTCTAACCAACATGCACTGGTACGTAGTTAATAGCTAAAGAGTCATAGGAAGGAAATTCAAAGTAATTTTCAACACTTTTTATGAAGACCAACATTACTTCTGTTGTGAATAACCCAAAACTACTTTACATTGTCCAGTTGAGAAGTTAACTAAGCCCTCATACAGTACTGGACAATCTCTTTGTTTATGAAAACATCTGAGGATCTAATTTCGTGGCATTTGAAGATTTATTTCACAGAATAAAAACAGATGCCTAACGTTATAATGAACCATCTGAAAATCCAGTGCAGTCAAAATCAGTGTGAAGCTTCTCCCGCAGAGACCTATGGCATATGTACATCAAAGGTGAATATATTCTATAGGAATGTCTTTAAATAAAAGCATGATAGAAGGCAGATGAGATGAACAGTTTGTAACTCCTAAGTTCCTCCTTAGCAAGCTGAATCCCTGTTGCTTACAGTCTGAATGAGAACAAAACCACGTAGGGACATCACTGAGGCATCAGCAATGTGATAGGGGAGAGTTTCTAACTGAAAGAGATCATGAGGCACCTCCACATGGATATTTCTGATTCCATTTGGGTTTACTTGCATTTTACTATTTGTTTTCTGATGTGAAAGTCCTCAGCATTGCAACTACATGAGCCTTTGGTCCTGTGGGATCTGGGCAGATATTTTCAATATTTCACTTGGGGAAACACCATGCTGATACTGAGAGTGAGCTGTCAGGTGCAATTGCCACATGTAGGTGTGTAGAACTGTTGCACTGTCCTAGAAGATAAACTCTTTGCCACCAGTTTGGCTTGTACAGTTGGCTGTGGCATGGTTGGGTGCTGCCTGTGCTGTGACAAGGCCTGTCCTGAGCATCTCCTTAGGCAAAGTCCGTGTGTCAGTGTACTTTGGGCTAATGTATGCAGCAGTGCAGACTGCTGTGACAGGTTTTGCAGTACATGGTATCTGCTACTACTAGTATGACCTTTGAAGACTTGTGAGAATCAGAATTAGACACCTAAACCTTCTGTTTCAGTTAAATTTCTCTGTCCGATATCAAATGCCTATCATTGCTCAGCATGCATTAAAATTTCTTAAACAAAATTCATTGAGCCTTTTAAGTGTTTTTTCATAACAGTATCCTGCTGTTTTCAGCAGTGTTGCAAGGAGACATAGCTAGTATCACTGTAGATGACTTCTGATTTTATTATAAATGTTGACATTCAACAGCAAAGTCTCAACTATTTTTAAAACTAGCAATAGAAAATTATTTTGTTTTGTCCTTCGGTATGTTAATTTTGGGTTAGGCTTCAGTAGTCTCATCAAGTTTAAATATGATCCTTCTACACAAAACTTCTCACACCTTATGCTCTGTGTACATCAAAACAAAAAAAAACAGCTCAGTGGTCTGGAGGCAGGATACACTGTACCCATGGGTAAGAGTGATTTATGCAACAGTATGCTGAGATACATAAGTGATGGGTGGCAAGCATGTAGATCGTGTAATCACACTCATGGCTACTGTTACAGTAGAAAGGATAAGATCTTGCTGGATTTCTGAAGGATGAGATAGTAGTGACAGTACAATGCTTCCAAAAGACAGGTCAGATCTGAGAAATAAAGTGTAACAACAATAAATATCTGAGTTACCTCAGAAGAGCTTTATTTTATAATTTTCTTTATTTTGTGGTTGATTGTGAAGCTTTGGGTGTTTGGTTTTGTTTTTTTTTATTTATTTGCTTTATTATTTCCTCTTTTTCAGAAAAATATCCAAATATTTAGTCAATTTTTTTCTTAATTAAAGATTGTGATTGTATAAATGTCACTAAAGACCTTAGTGCAACTAATGAGCAAACAAGCTTTTGTTTAAAGGCTTCACTAGATAATCAATCACAAATCCTGACTGGGAGCTTGTAGCTGTTACTTTTTCATGCCAGTAGAATTAAACCAAGGTTTACAGCTTTAAATTAATCAAACTGATGAAAGGCTGGGGGGGGTTTTATTTGTTTGTTTTCATAAAAAGTAGATGACTTCTGTCTATATGGGAAAAATAAGATAGGGATAAACATGATCACAGATAGAAATCCTGCAGCTGTGTGCATATGCATATGAGAGAGAGAGAAGATTCAGACAGATAGATTACTTTGCAGTGTAAAAGTGTTGAATTAAGAAGAAAAACGCTGGTGTTTACAGAGAATCTTATATTTAACAAGAGCAGCCCTGGAAAGGAATGCTCCCAGTAATCTCCCTTTAACTGACTCAAGTGGAAGAAAGCCAAGTTGTTCAGTCGCACAATGGGTTGCAATCATGTGGGAGAGTTCCCGGTTGGGAGTTGAAAACTGAAAACCTGACATGCATAAGTGAATGAAGCTACCCTATGTGATGTGTTGATTTAAGATTTTTCTCTCCCTCCTTAAAAACACAGCCTTTGTCTGGGTACTGAAGAGGCAGTATTGTGAGACACACAATTAGTTTAAAATTGACATTTTGGATATAGGTGATAATTTGTCCTGACGTAATGGCTACTGGTTGTGTTTGTGACAAGCAGCCTTGATCCAAGCAGGCACTCTGAGAGCCAAATTTAATAGACGACCATTGTAATTTTCTGCCTTGCGGACAGCAGAGACTTTCTAATGTTCCTTTACCACAACAATCAGGGATTACTAAATAACAAGTCCACAGGATTGGGGGAGGATTGAAAGGATTAATGGAGTATGACAAAATTGCACCTGAGGGGGAAAATCTGTAGCAGTTTTTGTATCCTGATGTGGTACATCAGGCAAATTGGCAATTGCTACTGATCTTTACACATGCATGTCTTCAAATAAAGTGGGTGAAAGTCAAGCAGATGCAACTATGAGGCTAAGGCTGTCATAAACATTCATGTCATCAACTGCATAAATCACTTAATACAGTCGTTTTAAGTATTTTGATGATCAACTATATTAAGCATCAGTGGATTGTAGGCACTGTACTAAATCATTTTTTTACTCCACTATAACCTCTTATCCTGCTAAACTAAATCCTAAAAAAAGATTAAAAATGTAGGGTTAGTCCAACCCTTCTCTTCAAAGATAATTAAGGAATACAGTTCCTATTTAGAAAGAGTGTTTTCAGCTTTAGAACTTTAAAAAAAACCCGAAATATAAAAATTGTTTTGCAGTCTGCATTCATCTGCTGACCTGATGTTAACTAACTCCCACTATCCCTCTGATAAATACCATTTCAAAACAACAATAGCAATCCTAGCCCCGAGTCCTTATGGGATATTAATGTTTTTTAATAAACTGTTTAGCTCTATGAAACATGAGCAGTTCAAAACATAGCAGTTTGTTAACAGATACTTGATTTCTTTTCACTCCGGTTTAAACCAAAAATCCCACCACTGGTGGCAGTGGATTTACATGAAATAGAAACAAGGAGAAGCAAGAAAAGAATTACTCATCTTTATTTTTAAAACTCTACTTTTCTTTGAAAATGAACTTAATATACAATAAACATTGTTTATTACCTCTCTAGGAAAAATATAAACTTGGGAGCATTTTTTTTGACTTAATGGAAGTTTTAGCTTGATGTTGTGTTCATAATAGCTGACCCAGCCTTTAGATCACGGTACTTTTCTTTTCCTCCCTGTCTGGTATAAACAGTCATAAGGGAAAATAGCAACTCGTGCAAATGGTTAAACTTTATGTAGGTCTACACAAGAAATAGTAAATTAAAGAAGAGAAATCACATGCACACAGTTGCAATCTGAGGTCATCTCTCATAGATCGTGAATTGTTTAAGGAGATGTTTCTTCAGCAGCATTGACTGAAGGTCATGTTGTTATTTTGACTTTTGACTAGTGGAACAGCAAACGATTCATTAATTCCATTAGCCATCCTTTCTGCACACTGGGAAAAGCTAATGTAATTGTCAACTATTCCTACTGTATACTTAAGCTGTCAAGGATCCTGGAAGGCTTCAGTTATTCTCTTTGAAGATATCAAAGGAAGGGGTGGGCTATTTTCTGTCTTTAAAACAGAAATAGAGAAAAAATGTGCCACAAAATGTAAGCTAAAAGATTTCTTTTTAACCTAAAGTGACTCGGATATAGTAATGCTGGGCAGATTTCTGACTGGCAAAGCTTCTGGTTTTTCGTTTTGGTTTTTGTTTTTAAGAAGAAGTCTTAAAGTACAGGCTGTCAGCATGCCATTAAACCTGTTTTGTCTCCAGGAGCCATGCCAGGGATTTCTTGTTTCCCTTCCCTTCAGGTTCCCGAGGCAGTTCAATCTCACCTGTGTGCTGCTGTGTGTGGTGGACAGGCAAGTGTAGCATGACTGAAGTCGTTGGGCTTGCTGTGCTCTTCTTGCAGGGATATTAGGTTAAATCGTGGTGCATATTTTTATAGCTTGTCACTGTGAAGTTTCTGGTGGCTTAGTGGACAGCAAAAGTGAAAAACATCACATGGATCTGCAAAATTATCGGTATTTCTTCCTGCTGTTAGCAGGGATGACAGCTGAAAGCACAGTCTACTACATTTAGCAGGGAAAAGCAAAGAGGGGTTCCAGGATGAGTTGCCCAAAAGTAGTTTGCATCTGAACTGCAGTGTCTGCCCTCCAAGTGATCACTACTATAGGTAGTGTTTTGCAGACAGAGATTACTTTTTCTCCATAGAAGAGACAGGTATATTGAAAAGGCAGTGAAGCTCTTTAGTGCAAGACACTTAATTTTAACTACGGTGAAGAGAAAGTAGGTAAGCGTATCCATGTAGCATGGATTTTTGCAAATCCATGTAGGATGGGTTTTTGTCCACCCTGAAAAGGAAAAACGTGCTCTCTTCTGCAGATCTTAATGTCCCAGACATCCTTGGTTAAAAATCCACCATCGGTTATTACACATTTCAGCATATTCCTTTTATTCGGTGATAATGAATGCAAAGCTGTCTTGTCCTTTGCAAATACTTTGAGCTGTTCAGATAACGCATTGCAGAGTGGTTGGACACAAATCACATAACCCTACTGTGCTCTGTTTGAAAGGAAAGTGCAACTTTTAATTCATTATTGGCTAACTAATTTTCTGGTATGCTTTTCACACAGTTTTGAGTGACAGTCCCACACCCCCAGTACATCGTTTCTTTAATTGCAGTGGTGAAAACTTGACTTTCTCTTTAAAGATGTAATTTTACATTCTGATTGTAAAATAATTAGTAGTTTACTGCTTACTCTTTTATCCTGAAAAAGGAAATACATTTTGCATACTTCTCCAGACATAACATTGTCACTGTGTGATGATTTTTCTCTAAAACATGAAAAACTGTAGAAAAGGAGATCCATCTGTTGGGAAAGTTTTGCTCTGTGTGTGATATAATGTAATGAGTAATCATAAATGTAAACCACTTGATGTGACGATTTCCTATATAATGATTATGCAGTAGTTAGTAGCCACAGTATACTATATTACTCCTGTAATGTATTTTGGAGGTGGGCGCTATGGATTCATAATACGGTTTAACTTGTATAAG
Organism: Oriolus oriolus; assembly: GCA_013400235.1. Classification (NCBI taxonomy): domain Eukaryota; kingdom Metazoa; phylum Chordata; class Aves; order Passeriformes; family Corvidae; genus Oriolus; species Oriolus oriolus. Next base: position 85,409 of record VXBT01010978.1, read on the forward strand.
TAGTATCAGTCCATCTGAGGGATATTCTTTCCCCAGGTTGAAAATTACAAATTTACAGTGTTGATTTTTTGAATCTTATGAGCCACTACAGAGTGGAAAATATTTAAGGATAGCAGTGTATGTACTTCTGTATGTTACTGAGTGTTAAAATAAGCAATCAGTTGATTGTTAAATAAACTAATATATATACAGTGCATTATATTTATGCAAAGAATAGTTGCGAAAATCAGGTGAAATGTTTCACTTTTATTGTAGTAATAGGCACCATTGCTATGTATTTATCTATGCATAGTTTAGGAGAGAAGAAGATGCTGTCAATGATTCTGTAATATTTTCTTCATTGTAGTGGCTATGGAGTTGAATAAGAATTCGCTGATATGTATAGTAATGAATCTTTAAAACTATAATTTCTAATCAGTATTGGACAGTGCAAATGAACAGGTGTCCTTTAAAAATGGACTTTTGTACACTTTGAGTAAAGAACTACCTAAAAAAAGTATAAAGTAGTTGTACATTCAAAATGTATTAAATTCCATTTTTCCTTTGCTATATTTTGTAAAATGTTTTCATTGTAAACAGTATGCCTCTCACACATGTCAATTCAAAGCTCTTTATTTTAGAAATATATACCTAATGTAATTGGAAGCTTATTGCACTCTCATGCAATGTATATATTGTGACTTCAAAAAGTCTGTACTGAACTTTGCTCAAACTACTAGTATGTGGATTTCTTTAAATTTATTTTTAATTAATGATATTAAGGATAAGATCCTTTCTAAATGTACTTTAAAATTCACAATAAAGTTTCAGAAGTTGTTTTGTACAATGTTGAGGCTTTGTGTTGAATTTTCTTGTTCAAATCCTTTTAAACTTGTATCTTGATTAAGTTCCACATTCCTCAAATATGTGTAAAACTGTGTTTAACATCATCATGATTTAAATCAGGTGTGCCCTGTCACAAAGTACTGTAATTCCATTTACTTCAGAGTAAATTAGGCTGCTCACACAGTATCTCCTGGCACTTCTGTAATTTCTGCTGGAGATTCAGTGTGGGTTCAAGAAACTCTGTATTGGACTTCAAGGGCAAGATAAAATATATCTTGTTTTGTAAATCAGCCTAATCCAGAAGACAATACAGAATGAGTTGGATGAAATAGTGGCATAAACATAGAGAAAAATGTCCTTTTTTTAGAATATCCAACAATCTGTTTTATAGCTCCCAATGACAACAAAAGTAACTATGACAATGGTGGAGAAAGGTGCAATGGTACAGTACACAGTCAAATCTATTGCAAGCTTTCAGTTTTATTCTCCATGTCTTTTTTTTTGAAATGTTATTTTATTATTGGATGATTCAGTAGTAATTGAGGTAAAAATATTGGTGGCATCAATGGGGAATTTGTGTGAGTAAAGAGGTAATTGAGCTCTGTAAAGCTTGGAATAACAATTATTTTTTCATGTCTGACCTTCTTCATCTGGAAGAAACAGTGGCAACTGTTTTGCTCAGATATAGAAGCTTTATTTAACTGTATGTCTAGCAGTGACTGAAAAGGTTAAGCAAGAGGATGGTATTATTTTTCTTTTGAGGATAAAAGTCTTTTTCCCCATGAAATGGACTACTGTCTAGCTGTTTACTTAACCAAAAGAGGATTAGGCTTCTAATTTTATAGGTGAAATCTTAAAAACATTTAGCATTGTAACTGTGAAAATTGCTAGTGGCACAGTTTTAGGTCATTTTTGTACGTGTTTGACAACTCCATGTGGCATACCTGTATTATCACGAAATAGTAATTTTTCAAAATGCTTTCACTGGCTCTGCACATCTGAAGACATATATAGCTTGATAGTTTCCATTCAGAAATCCCAATATAGCTCCTTAACTATGGTTAGCTAGAGTTTTGCACATTAAAAATGTAATTCTGATGTCAAGTAAATCTGATTTGAGAATGAGCAAAAAATGTATATGTCTTTCAAAATCCCCTATTTAACTTGTCTGTTTAAATAGGTAAAACTTCTAGAAATTATTTCCCACTGCAAAGCTTCAACTAAGGTCCAAGGCAAAATTAGACCTAATTATCTTAATGGCAGATAATACTCAGCTGAATACTTTACTTGCAAAATGCGTTAACTTTAATGGTGCTGTTCCTACAGAAAATCAGATCTTTCTTTCTGAGTGACTCCTTCTTAAAAGACCGAAGAACAGTTTCAAATTGTCTTTGAAAAGAATCTGAAATTCAGGCTCTAAAGAGAGCCCTCAGATCTCTACAGAGAGATAGTTTCGCCATACTCAACTATTTTTTAACAGTCTGTAATAAAATTTATCTCATTAAAGATCTGCTATGGGGCTAACTCAACACTCAATTACGGTGAAGCACTGATACTCCAAATGAGAACCATTTTCACTTTTAATCTGGAAATGGGAATGGATGTTCAAGTATTCGCATGTGAGGAAACACTGATGACCGAAAGGAGGTAGGATCCTGCACTTTTCTTGCAAATATAGCCAGAGACCAGAAATAGCACACCAACATTACTTCACAACAGAATAAACAAAACACTCACTGTCATCAGGAATGAAAGTCGGCACATTGCCTGTTGACAGGTTTGATGATAGTCATCACCTGCTTGGCTTGCTGTATTTGGGACCCATAATTGTCTCTTGATGTACAGTGTTGTGTCTTTTTGCTAAGGTTCACATCATCGCCTTTTCCATTATGAATTACAAATCTTTTTATTGCAATACTACTGCCAAAGTTAAGTTATTAGCCTAATTTGGAACCTGGTTGGGTAACCCAGGCTCATATTAGCTGACAGCTAAATCTGTGAGAATCCCTGTTAGTCTCAGTATTGTACAGTGCGCTTGTAAGTGCTCCTTGGTGTGCCAGGGGCTGTGTCATCCAGTGCTGGATGGGTGGATTCCCTTGTGCAGATTCTGACTTTACCTGAGGTTGAGGGATCCTGCCTTCATTTTTAAATAATTTGATGTCAGTGACAGAAAAATGATCCCTGGTGTCCATGAGCAGAACTCCCATCCTATGTTTCATTTAATAAAGCTTTATAATACTGCAATAAGTTGGTAAAATGATGGTAAAAACAAAGAGGTTGTTGAATTAGGATATGGTAACTTTCCTTAAGTAGGACAGACTTCTTGTATTGGGATTTTTTAAGAGCCGCGTGTGAGACTGATGAGTGCCAGTTTCTAGGCCATTTAGTCATACTGAATATGATACACCAACATGCATTTTTTTTAGCTTAGAAAGAGCCAGATTATGGTAAAAATAAACTAAAATCTCATAATTGATAGCCATCATCAAAGGATAAAAAAGCAAAACAGTTTATTATGGACTCAAGGGGACAATTTAATTAGATTTTAATGTAGATAAACTAAAAAACAATACCCTACAGAAAGACATCTAAATTAAATCTTATTTTGATCTTATGAAGGTTACATTTTTTAAGTTTTTCAGGTTTTTGTATATCAAGTGATACCATCAGTCCATGAAGTTAGATGTTAAAAGATGTGAAATGTTCTCATCAGAGCAGTCTAACTCGGTCAGTTATTTCTATATGCATGAATTAATTTCAACTTTATTTTCTTAATAGAAGAAATTATTTTACTGATGAAGTTTCAAGAAGTGCTCTAGCATCTTTGCAGCTATCTTGAAGAAGAGAAAATTTCCCAACAGCGAGTGTTTAAATATCTCATAAGAACCTGCTTCATAAGAAAAGGACTAAAATGATTTTGTCTTTGAAAAAGACTTCCCTTAGCTTTTTGATGGGGGGCAGATTTGCTGTAGGAACTCGTTCAATTTCATTTTTGCATATTCACTCCCCATTTAATACAAAATGTTTTCTTGTTTGCAACATGAGGCAGGATCTTGTCACTGCACTGCAAAGGGAAAATACGTAGTGGGCTTGGCATTCCCTGACAATATGCTTTCATTAAAACTTTAAAATGTAAATGTATGGAGAAATGCGTGTCATATCCCATCACAGAGCTTCACAGCTATTGTGTTCATTGCCACTACTGTGTGGCAGAGTTGCTCTTCTTTTTTTAGCTTGTTTGCCTTGTAAATGAAACTATATACAGCAAGTTATATTTGGGAGTGACTGTTTTGCGAACCTCAGCTAATCAATAGGAGTCTTAGCTCCAGCTCCATTAGACCATTAGCAGTTTAAATTAGTAACCAGTGGTTATCAGATTTTTAACCTTGCAATTTTTCTCCCCTGCCAGGTTCTTTCTCAAACTTCTTTGCAACACTCTTTTCAGGTCACTACTCAATGTCTTATCAAAAGGAGTGGGTGGATTAGAATTCAGATAGATGAGAAATGTTAAACGGAAATTGCTCAAGTATTGCTTTGTCTATGGCCAGAAAGATGTTAATTAAAAGCAGTGGAGAACATAATCCTTTTCTGAATCCAAATGGATATGGCAGTTCCTACCAGTTGGGAGGTACAGGGTGTACTTTAACTAGCTACAAAGCTATTTAGATGGATCAGAAAATAGAGTGTAGAAAGATTATACCAGTGAATCCAATTGCAGAAGTGTCACATCATCCATCCTTTTGCCTTTAGTTTTTTATTTTAATGCTAAATACTTGAAACACAATCTATCATTTGGAACATATGTTAATTGCAAAATAACGTAAGAGCTCATTTTGCTGTCAGAAACATTACTTTTCCAGTCTGACAGTACACAGCAATATGCCCGACAATAGCATTATCGGTGGTTTGGAAAACATTTTTCTTCCGCAGCTTCTTCAAACTGGCCATTTCCAAAGGCTTGTTCAGAGATCACAGAAACAAGCCTCATTTCATGCCAGAAAACCATACATTCCTTGGTAAGAGAGGGTAACCACAGGACCCACTTGCAGAACTGAGGCAATTTTTCCTTTGCAGACAGGAATGTCACTGCTCTGTCCTTCATGGGAGATAGAGGTGGAAGGAACTGCAGCTGTATGTGTGCTTCAATGACAGAACTAGGAGACATCATTTTGCAACCAGTATACTTGGTATTTATCTCCAGGTGTACTTTTAAGTCAATTGTTTCTGCCATTGATATGCTTCTTTTTGTAGTAGTCTCTGACAGGACGCTTACGTCTCCGTGGTGACATTCCTGCATACCACAGGAGTACAGTAATAAAGCTTCAACAATGTTAAGTCTCCGTGCTTCTTTGTGTTTTTATGCTTTAGTTTTAAAAGTATTTTGACATGGCTTTTTTGTGGGTTTTAGTTATAGGTTTGGTTTGGGGTTTTTTTGTCTTCTCTTATGCTGGTCCTGTCTTTCCAGACTTGCAAAATTACTGATTTTTTTTTCTTTTCTAATTAATATTCTTTATAGGATAATTTCTTTTGCTGATATAGTTCTTTTTCAGGATGACAGAGTATTACCTTGTTGGAGCAATGTTGACATCACTTAGGGTTATACCTTTAAAAACGGAAGTAGTATATTACTGTCCTGATCCAAATAATTTTACAAGTACCATCGTAAACATCTTTGCTATAAACCATGACAAGAAATTAGGTAGTCTGTCTTTGTAAATGTGACAAGAATGTCAAGCTACAGTGGAAAGAAATGGGAAATCAGCATTATTTAAGAGAAAAACTAATACACTGTCATATCCAAAAATAGCTTGTTGCCAAAAGTAAATATTTCACTTAAGTAATGGCTTTGAGCTTTCTTTAAACAGGACTATTTCAAAAATTTTAAGGAAAAAAAAGATATAAAAGTAAAAATCTGTAATTATCAATAAAGATATGAACTTCAGATAACTGAACTAAAGATACAAACTAAGAAAAATAATTTCAGAAACTCTTTTAAGCATTTTCTCTAAAGAATTAGTGACACAAAAATGCTATGTAAGAGAAATCCTTCCAGAAAAATTAATGCTGTCCTTTAGTATTGTCAGTTGCTTGCTTCTGCAATTATCTTGGATTAAATTCATTTGACTGAATGATCTAATCATCTAGACACCAGTTACAGTTAGTGGAGAGAAACAAACAATTTGGAGGCATTGATTGATCTCATTCCATCCTGAAGTAAGTGGCCAAAATCAGTCTTATGAATTTAACCCTAAATGTTAAGTAGCTCCTGTGTAAACAGGAAGCCTGTAGAGATTTAAAGCTAGATGAGGTCAGTTTTTTTCAAATGTCATATTTCTCTGAGTGTTCTCTCTAAGTATTTCCAGCCCCAATATTTCTCTGACAAGGCTGTGAGTCCAATATATAGAGTAGAAGTCATTACTTGCAGTGCTCTTCATTTAGAAATGTGTAAGGAATAGAATTAAATGGAGCGGAATGTTTTCAGTGATAGGAGGCTGAAGCCTTGATAGTCATTGTCATTGTAGCACCTTAACAAAAAGCATAATTGATGATCCTAGCATTTTAGATATTCTTTAACAGTAATGTAAAGTAATATATGTGCTTTTATACCAGTTGACTACTTAATGACAATTGATTTATATGCTGGTCACTATCTCCTTTGAAGCAGATGAAGGAGTTAGTTCTTAGGGCATTTCTAAAAGCAAGCTCTCTATTTTGACCTATTTTTTAGTAAAAAAAAAAGCATTAAAATTAAATTTCATGCTGAAAAGTGTCTCCTTTACCTTTGCTGCATGGAAACATTGTCTTGCAGCCACCTGTGTCTGTCTTATGTCTAACTTACTCTAAAAACTGGCATTTTTCTAACAGCTAGCCCAGAAGACTCAAACCTGAATGACAGGCTTGAATTCTTCCTTTCTTATGCATCATCACCAATTAGACATGAGTCAGACTAAATTGCTCAATCAGGTTTATGCGTTTTTCTCATTCTCTGAGGGATTTGCACTTCTCTAACAGTTTCCTCACAGATTTAATTTGTTTACTTTTTCTGGATGGGAGGGGGTTTACTTTATTATTAAACCCTAGATCTTGTGACTGGGATGGAAGAAGCTTCATTGAAATATTTTTTTGAATTTTCTTCCAAACTGCACCTTAGTGGAACATTACTCCAAAGGGTATGGATTTTTATCTGTGAACCTCAGTGGCAGCACCATCCTGTCCAAGCCCCATCTCCATAACACCTTAAGGCATTTAACACCATAGATCTAGCTGGGTGTCTTTATGTGTCAAGGATGCTGTGGATTGGGATACCTTGGTTGCTCGGTTGCTCTCAGTTTTATATGTTTGAATCCATTCATCTTGTCTCCAGGGTGAAGAAGATTTTAGCTTTCAATGACAGCAGCAATAACCTTAACAATTAAAAAAAAGGGAAAAAAAAAAGAAACAGGGAAAAGAAAAACAATTTCAATTATAAATTCGAAAAGAAAGATCAACAAGCCTATGTAATTTCAAAGGCCTATAGATTTTCACTAAATGCCCTAGATAATATTTATTTCACAGCAAGATATGATCAACAGCCTGGAATTTATAGAAGACTCTGAGCTCTCAATCCATTTTTTTTTTCCAGCTGTTCTGCCTTTGCGAGCAGTGGAGCAGTCTGGAAAAGACTGCAGCAAATGAATCCAGAGACTCCTTTAGAAACAGCAATGAGCAAAATATGTCAGCATTTCTCTACTGACAATATGCAATAGGTGATCTTTCTCAAAAGTCTGTTGCACAGTACTAAAAAGACATACAAAAGCTTAGTGTGCCCATGGGGCTTGGGAGCCAGATAATTTCTCTCAGTGAGTTCACATCCATAAGTTAAGGACTATATTCTGGATGGTAGCTTTGTTGGTATAATAAAGTCTCGTAAAAGAGAAATATATAAAACTAGATCCATTACCATGGAAATAGTGAAAGGTCATTTCCATGGAAACCATGGGAAGCTCTCATGCTATGATTTTGAGGAAGCCTCTCTTTGAAGATGCAATGCATTTATACAATGAGCCTTGTTTTAAATTAAATTTGATCTATACATGTAAAGTGATAAATATTTTGAAAATTCTAACTTGGTACAGCCATTTGCTGGAAAAGGAATGAATATCAAATCCAGATGTGTTACTCATTTTAGCTATGGGGAAGCTGTTTGGTATCTTTTTTTGTGCCTAGTGCTGTAAATAGCTGAGATTTCTTACTGAGAACAGTAACCTTTTAGGATTCAGGACTATCGTTTCTGTTTTCAGTAGTTTCCTTTCCTGACTAAGCCTGATGCCAGAACTTCAGCCTCAGGAGAATGCTTTTTAGTAGATATGTATATACTTTTAATTTGAGAACTCATTCAGGCACAGTGATGAGAAAATTTCAAGGATCTACCTTTATGAAGAATTTCTATAAAATCAGTACAAAGAGTGGGGTTCTGTAGAAATGTCTGTGCATTCCTGTGCAAGCTAATATATCCTACTTTTTAGTCCTTAGCATCCATCACCGCAGTCTTTTCTGATTTTTTTTCTTTAGACAGTCCCATATGTAGTTCTTTTTAGAGACTCTTGAATGAAATTTCATAAAAACTACATAGACAATTAGCCTATAAATGTAAAAAATCTTCCCTGAATAAATAATTCTCCAGTGTGATTTTTTTCACAGTGAGAGAATGTGCTGTTTCTATAATGCAAGAATGCAAAGGTAGATGGATCAAAGAAGAACACTAAGGTATTTAAAGGTGTTTTTCATGATACTGGGACACACACACACTACCATCATTGTGGATTTTCAAGCAAATATGAAGTTTGCTTGCAAAGTTTACTTTGGAAGTTTGCTAAACTAGCTTTGAAAAGTAGATCAACTTCACGATCCTTGTGCACTGGAGGGCAAGAATCTCTACTTAAAGTAATTTACATAAAATCATAATGAAGGTTGGAGCCAGACTACTTTCTTTTTCTCTTATCTCATCAGAACCACTGAAGCAAAAGTCAGGGCATCTACTTTTACATACCTGTTTAGTTTCGAAACAGCAGTAAGCTTTCAGACATCCTACTCCCCAGGGCTGCCTATGAAGTCAATGGGCAGAGTTAGTGATATCTAAGGCTAAGCAGACTCTGGACTACAGGTCTTGCCCTGTATACAGAAGTAGTTAGGAGTCTATGCCCCATTAAGTCATTGGAATGCAGTCACTTAAATGTCTTCCCCAGCCTGACTATGCAAATACTTGATTACAGAGGGAGCCCAGTGCTGCAGCCTGAGAGGGCCACCTGAATCACCGTTTATTTTGGGAATAGCAGTAGCTGTAGGGCTGTGGTTGCACTTTTCTAAATAGGGTTCTGGATACTGTCTCTACATTCTTTCCTGTCAGGATTTCAAAATGCTAACCAAACATTAAAACTTCCACCTTTCTATGTCTGAGTGAGTTGAGGATCAAAATGTTAAAACCAGCATTTCCAAGTTTCCGCTAATTCAATGGTTTATCAGTACTCACTTTGAATAAGCTTGGGCCTGGCTTCAGTCTGAAAGTCTGGGAGTCTAGGACAGGGAGTTCTTGCTAAAAATAGTATCTGCTTGCATCTGAATTAACTGAAAATAAATTCCAGTTATTTATCAGAAGTTTTTTACAAGTGGGAAGGAGGAAGTGATATACTGATCTGATGCATGGGTCACTCTGAATAAGGTTTTCCTAATTTGACATCCTGACTTTCAGGGTGCAGGTAAACTGGAAGAGATAAAGGAAAACATTGTGAGTGTTCTGCATTATTTGTTATTTCAAGGGGACAGCCTTGGTTGGAGTCATCATACAGTTTATCACAAAGTCTAGTGCATCCATGCACTTCAGACCTTGAAACTGGAAACTTTTTAAATTGCCAAATACTCCAAGGGCATAGAAGATATAATTTTTTCTCTTCATCATTGTATGCACATGTGTAATCCTTTCCACCTGGAAAAGCAAATACTTGAACTCATTCAATACTTAATTTATTTTAATTTAGTTCAGAGATACCCTCCAGGATATCTCATGGTATTGGCCAGTCCCACACTGGCCAGATGAAGACGTACAGATGCTGATGTTATGTAGAAAGTCTACTTTACTCCTTGACTGACTGAAGGATGTTGCTAAACATTGGAATATTGATTGGAGGTTTTTTTTTCCCTTCTTCCTCACTTCTAAATTCCATTGCTGAACAAAGATACAGACCTTGATAGCAGAAGATTATTTTGACATGAGACCACCACGATGGGTCTGCTGAGTGACATTTAGGTTGGGATCTTTCAAAAAGTTCTACTTATATCCTATCTTTATTCATTTATTAGTTTCATATATGATACAGAAGTCTCCTTTCATTTTTTAAGTTATTTCAGGCGTCAGTACAATCTTATGGCATTTATCAGAAAGTCTCTGCTTTAAAGATTTTCAGGAAATCAAACCAAAATATTTAAAAATTAATTCAGTGGGAAGTAAAAATCAGCCTGACTTCTATGTCTCATAGCTCTTCTTAAGTTTTGCTTCTTCAGTCTTCCCCACTGGAAAGTTATGTTCAAAGTTATAATTTTTTTTGATAGGAGAGTTCTGAACTACAGTCAACAGAAAGTACACCTATACTTTTTAATGTTTTTATTTTATTTAATCATCTACTGTTGCCAAGAAACTGTAGTCATCTAGCAAGTTTTCATTACATTTGGCCAGATCCGGAGCAAAGTCAAGGAAATACTCGGAGAAGTTTCAATGGCTTTGGAAGAAACTAATTTCATTTGTATACAGCTAGAAATATCAGAGAGCTGATTCATGTTGTGAACGTGAATCAATCCTATGGCAAATACTGCAGTGCAAAGATTCCATTGCAGAGGTGTTGGAAATGAAAAAAAGCCTTGAAGTCAGTTGGGATGGAGGAGATAGGAAGAGACACAATAACGAGCATTTGTATACGGTTCCCTTTGTGTCCTTCCATGACCTAGTTTTTAAATATTTAGATGACTTCCTTATTTTCTCTAAATTATTTTTATTTCTAAAGCAAAATTTGGCTACTTTTAATCTTGCCTGCTCCTTTCATCCGTTTTTTTTTTTCCAGCTAGGTTTTTAGAAGGCTAGATTTAGTACGCTGAGCCAGCAGCTAGCAAAGGTCAGTTGGCCCAAGCCACCACCGACTTTTACCATTTGTAAAGGTAGTACATTAATCAGCATTCTTCCATATCTTCCAGACATTAAAATAAGGAATGAAGCAGGACCAGATCCATTTGGTCCAACCTTATGGACCTGATCCAGATCTTCTGCAGATTTTCTCAGTGACAGTACTGACACCATGATATACCTTTCTCTTTAAATGTTTGGAAATATTAAATCTGCTCCTTTGTTTATTAATTTTTAAAGGATATCATTAATAAATGCATAAAAATGGGTCTGCATTTCTAAATGAATCATTTTCATCAAAGGCAGTAGGCTATCATTACAACTGACAGTGTTTAATTGACATTTTTGAGATTAAAAGAAAAAATATTGTTTTAAATTATTAAAATGGGTCAAATGATAATTTGATGGGTTGAGCTCAAAAACAAGAATCATAACAGTATTTCTTTGTATATTTTCTGCTCTTGATTATTTCAAAGTGGAAAATTGGAAAATATAAGTTTGATTTCTTTAGAGGATATTTATCTGCTGAAAGGGCAAGCAAAAGGTTATCCTGAGATGACATTTTTGAGTATTATATGAAAAGAAGGATGATAAGGATTGTAGAAAGAGATGCAAGGAGTGAAGAAGCTTTATTAAAATAAAGGCAGCAAAAGTGAAGTTATCCATCATTTCAGATTTTCAGGAGAATATATGCTAAAATGTCAGAAGAAAAATATTAATTTTAATTATTGTTTGTCTGTAGAAGAGATGAAATGTACCACCACTCATTATTTTTATTATCTGATTTAGTGTTTTGATTACAGACAATGTTTATATCAACAATAACTTCACAAGTGTACTGTCACAGCCAGATCCCATGTGTCTTGCTCTCTGCATTTGCAGAACATTTTACAGCATTGATGCCAACTCTACAGATAGTGCCTTTTAGCAAATTAAAGAAAGTTGTATATGTGTTTCAAGATCAAATCCCCAGTTGAGAAGTAACTCAGGAAACCAGAGACAGAATTTTGAGGATGTCAGACAGTAAACAAAACTGTAGGAAGATGCAGCCAGTAGAGAATTTTAAACTAAAAGAAGCTGTCCTCAGTCTGTATTGTATCATATGAATGTCAAAAGTGCAATAATTGAATTGGAGATCAGAGAAGATTGGCCTAACACAAAAGCTGATAACAATTTTTGGAGTAGAAGGCTTAATGAAAACCAAAAACCAAAAAGTGATGGTCATGCCAACAGAAACAAAATCTAGCCTCACTCTCTCTAAAAGAATGTATAAATTTTTCAGTGGTAATGATAAATATACATGGGGTGCATAGCTTTGTTATGGTAATCAATATGCTATTCACAAAAAGCCAAAGAATCTCAGCCAATTCCCTCCAACTCAAAATGTGGCACTGGTGTCCTTAGGGGTGTGCTGGGTACAGGAGAAGGGCAGAAGCAGGAGCAATCAACAGAAAAGAGGCATCCGTTCATCCTGGGCTTGTGACAAGCCCTCGGCAGTGACACAGATGGGAGCTGCATCATAGGTGCTGGGTAAGGGGCTGAGGTCGAGAAGAAGGGATCAAGAAGTTGTTTCTCATCACCTCCCGTATCCTCCAAAGGCTCAGGGAAGGATTAAAGCCAAGGTGATTGCTTATTAGTTACTGACACTAGACAAACCAACATTTATCTTTACCTGACATCCTGTACTGCCCGAAGGCCGGACTCAAGCATAAACATGTATACAAATGAAAAACCTACCAGCATTTCAAAGTTACCCTTTAGTGGACAATGAGAACAATACAGATCTTGCTTGTTTGTCCACAATGTTAACCACACTGTCAGTGCTAAACCAAGTGATATTAAGCCTATGATAATATAATCAATAATAATGCAAGATATAAGGCTCACTTGTTTCATCAGTGAAAAATCTGATGAGTTGATAAACTGTATTAAGGTAAATTTTGCTTTTCTTGTCTTTTCAGAAATATAACCATAGGATACACTATGATTTGTTACAGGATTTTGAGGATAAAATCCTGCCAAAGATGCTTTCAGGTCTTTTATGAGTCACTAGCATTGCTGTGCATGAACTATATAGCAAAGGATTACTTTTATTTAATGTCTTGTATAGTTTAATTCCTCCTTTAATATTTAATAAACAGAATAAAACCACTAAGAAGTTTGTTTTGTGGGGTATCCCGGAATCTTGATCTTTTTATTTATTTTCACTTTGAGATTTTTTTTCAAAGTATTTTTATTCTTTACATTCTTGTAAGAAACCATTTATTTACAAGGTTTTACAGTTATGGCATAACTGAAAAAGTGACTAAACACATAGGAAATTAGTAATCTGTATCTTACTTTTTTATTATATATCCTTATGTATAAGAACCTTGTATAGAACATGCTTTTAAAATCTGTGTGTGGGTGTGTGCATGTATGTAATTTAAGTGAGATAATATGTTTGGTGTGGCTTACATTTTATCTGTTCAGGTAAGTAATTTGCCTACCTCTTTTGTTTCAGGAAAGTGTTGCACAGTTTTGTTTGACCTGCTTCCATAAAATTCTAGCTCATCTCAATGATTTTGCAGTTTTTGTTGTGTAGGCCTTATCTCTGTCTTCTAAATACTGAAGATATTAAACCCCTTTTTTGTTGTTTTTATTTTCAAGATGAAGCAACGCTTATCATGTCCCCATTGACAATAATAGAGATTTTGTGTATGATTGCTGTGGGAGCTGGCATAGTGGTGTAACACATCTATCTAGATCATCCAAACGGCATTCAGAATCCTCCCAGAGTGTGATGGATCCATGTCCAATCCCAATTACTCAATGCAATCAGATAGTTATTACTAACTGTAATGGAATCACTAACTTTTTGGAGTGTTGATCTCGTAAGTGTACAAAGAGCTAAAATACCTTTCAAAATAAGCATGAGAATTACTATGTTGGGGATATTTTACATCCTTCTTGACATTTGTTTTCATTTCTATCACCTCAAGTTGCACACTAGATATTTTAGAGAGTTAAGATTGCTGGTAATATGATCAGAAAAAAATACTGTGAAAAACCTGTAAATTCATGTAATTCTTCTTAAAGACTTTCCTGTCAGTGCCAGCGGAAAGTCAAAGATGGCTTTTCTAATTGCCAACTCTGTGAATACAGTATCTGAAAATCCATGTTTCTGACTTTTTCATTTATCTTACCAATAAAAATTGTGCAGTTCAGATTTAGAGAAATCATTTTGCTGATGGTGCATAAGAGAAAACAGAAATTCAGCTCACTTTTAAATGAGGACTGATTCTGTAAAGGTGAAAACTTGGTATTTATTCTTAAAGGAGACTTGCCTGACTCTTAGAATAGCTGGGCAGATAGGTCCTTATGTGGGGGAAGGACAAGAATAGGTCAAGCAATGACTTTGCTGGGTTTATTTTTAAATATATGTAAAATACCTGAACTTAAGCCTTCTGAAAAGAAGATCTGCTCTAATTTCAGCAGGCTTTGAATGTTGGGCTGATTAAAGATTACAAAGCACTTCTCAGTTCTTGTAAGTATATTTATGAGAGTTTTTAAGGTTCTGCATGTACAATATATACCATTATAACACCCTGCTGAGACAAGACACTGTGAATCTGTCTTCCATCATATTTATTCTGACTCTGCAGATGTGAGGTCTAGTTACAACCTGGCCTTGCCTTTTTCAACTTTAGAAACAAATTCATTGTATTTTCAACTTAATATATTTCAATGTCACTATCCTGTGAGAAAATACATTTTGAAATCTAAATTGTCTAATAAATGTACAAGTTCTTTTTATGCCCATAACTGGAGAATCTGTGAATTGAGTGTATAAGGAAGGTATGAAAGGCAAAAAGTCCTTATAAATAAACCTTTGTGCTTCAAAAATAGTTTGATGGAATCAAACACTTCTTTGAAATAAAGCTCAAATATGCATTTGATACAATGATTTTTAATGATAAAGTCCATGGGTGTCTTGAGACATCCCATTTCCTGTTTCTTGGCAGTTTATAACAACTGATACTGTGTAAGTCAAATCCATCAGAGGACACCTTTCTGCAAATTTCTATGCTCTGCTGTTGCAAAGCTCCCTAAGGGCTCTGGAGACACAGGAGGAGAGATGTTTATTACGGGCTTCATTTATTGAAGAAAGCAGCTCTCGCATTTAGGGGGAGGATCACAGAGACACAGTGAAACTCGGAGAAATCCCTCAGCTCTAGATTTTAAACCTCCCAAGCTTGCTTGTTCTTTTATTTGTCTGTCATTGTGCACAGAACAGCATGACCACTGTTTGCCTCCCGAGCCACAGCTGCCGGCGGGGGATAAGCGAGAGGCCCAGTGCAGCAGAGGGGAGGGGAGGATGTTTACACTGACCCAGCCTGCTTGAAGTTATGCAGGAGGAACTGCTATTAGAGAGGTACGAAATGTTAAAAGGGAAGATTTCTTGTCCTCTGACAGGGAACTTTCTTAACCTCTGTTTCGCTGTCTTTCTGCCTCGCAGAGTGGGAGATTCTCCACCTCTGTCTAGCTCCACTGGATTTTCTTTGGCTGAAAGTGAGCTGATCAGCTGGCTGGCCCTGGAGAATCTAGTGACGTGTTAAAACAGGTCAGGTCTGTAGCCTGGTGGGCAGCTGGTGAAATTTCTGCTCAGCATGGGCAGTGGGGGTTTTTGCTTCTTGGTTGCAGTCACTCCGTACTTCAGCAGTGCCACCTTAGAGGTGCTTCTCTATCGGTGTTCAAGCTGCTCTGAAAATGCCAAAACAAAGAAGTCCCTGAGCTCTTCTGTAGCTTCACTTCCTTCATTCCTGATGGTCTATACGAATTTTGCAGCAATTGCCAGCACGCTAGCTTTGGACCACGTGCTTCAGTTTCTTGGGAGTAGCACACCTTTGAATGGACATCCCAGGAGGCTGGGTGGCACACACGGTGTCAGTCTTCAGAAAGGTATAATTCACTTTTATTTGGTCACTCAGCAACTTCAGTGGGCTCTTATCATCCCTCCTGGACACCCAGCACTATAAATACACAGCAATCACTTTACTGCCCAGTAATAATAATAATAATACCCTGATTACTGCTGTGGGTGTGCAAGGAAGAGGGAAAAACCTGCATGTAATCTCATGGATGCTTCGGCTGCAGCTTGGCCTTTTGTTTCTTTGGATTACCGAACATCATGGTGTAGAATAGATTGGTACTTTTTTCTCTCATATGCTTATTTGTGTAAGTATGTGGAATTCTACTCAGAGGCTGGATCAGCTCATAGACAAGAACCATGTTCAGGGTGGGGATCATCTCAACTAAGCCTCATTGTCTATAACTGATATATTACACCTGAGCTCTGTGTGTAGTTGTAAAGAAACAGAAGGTACGGTGTCACAAGCCATTTGGCATTTTTAACAGCACCAGATGACCTACAATTCCTTATTTTGCTCCACTGACTAAGCATACTAATGCTGTGGCAGACTAATATTTCTTGCAAGATCAGATTATTTGGATTTGATATATTTGATCAGAGCAGGAGCTGGTTCAATGTAATGCCTGTATGTTGTGGCATTACCCCCCAGGGAATGTTAACTACTTTTATATAAAAAAGTTTAAAGTTTGGTTTGTTTTTTGTTTTTTTTTTTCCAAAAAACATGTCTACTATATAGTGTTGTATGGAAATGTTTTCCTTTATAGTATGTATTATGTTTAAAACGATGCTACTTAAACCAGTGGTTTTTTATAAACAAACACAAGCTTTTCCTCAAATCAAATCACTTTTGTCTCTCTGTATTTATTTTTTTTCAAGCATATTTGTCTCTCTCATACCTGACTGTGTATTTTATTTGGCTATGGTTTCTTTCTCTGCCAGTCTAATCTGTCTAACCTATTTTAGGCTTTTACAGCAGGCTTATCACTTCAGTATCTAGGCATTAAATGCTTCAGTGCATTTCTGAAGGCTTTCATTTTACTTAAATGCCTTTGAACACACTTAGGAAGTGTTATTAATTAGAATCAGCAGTCCAGTACAACTTCAGGTACTAATTAGGTATTGCCCTTCCGTAAATTCTTTGTAACTTTCTTACAAACAGAGCATTTTAGCTAACTCAATAATTTGGAGATGGAGAAAACAATTGTATGTGCTTTTGTCAATCTTTGCTGCATACATATTCGATATGACATGGTTAGATTGTGCTTATTTGTAGAATGCAACCATAAATCTTAAAAAATAAAGTTGCTTTGCCAATTATTGTCATTAAATTCATAGGGAATTTAATGCAGCCAGTGAACTTTAAAAGCAGTCATCCAATGACAGTTTAATTCTAACATTTTGTTTCCTTTCATGTTTGGTATGGTTTAAAGGGTTTATTTGTTTGTTAGTTTTTATCTCTATTACCTCATAGCAATAACTTGCCTAGAGTATTTTAAACAACATTTCCTTCTTCAAAACAGTGTGACTGTACTTATGCAAGTCCTGTAATTTTCAAGCTGAAAACTCAATAACAAGATGGCAAATATAATACCCAACCTTTTATGTGAGTATGACAAATCGTTTAATGCATCTGGTATTATATCAGGGTTTCTAGCACAAAGCCCAGTGAGCACAAATTTAAATACCTCATGAAGTATCTTAATGTTTATTGAAAGCTTGGGACTCTGGGAACTCTGGGGACACATCCTGCCTCCAGAGGTTCGGTGTCTGGGTTATTGCTAGCGATCTACCAGATGTAATCAAACTTTACTGGTCTTCTCACACAACAAGGAATGGATAGTGTTTTCTCCTGGTAATGGTTAGGATACGAAAAAAAAGAAGTCATATACGAGAGATTTCAGTTACATACATAAATTCTTTCCTTGGCTTTTTTTTTTTTCTTAATGTGGTCGAAGTACTTGCAGGACACTTCAACAGATCGTGTGCACTTAAGAAAATAAATTGACATAATGCTATAAACTCAGTGGGGAAAAATACAATATGTGCTAAATGTGAGCTGGTTTAAGTCTGATTCCACACTAATGGGTTTGAAGAACAGCTCCTCTGTCTTTTGTGCTGTGAATTTTGAGCTACATTTTTTAACTTTGAAATTGTTATGATGGGAATGAAAATTGGTTGTTAGATAGAATAACTGTGTGGCTATTCATGAGATGAGGCTAAAACAGATTTGTTTAACTCCAACAATAATCTTTTATTTGTTCCACATTAATCTTTACACCAGAATTATATTTCTGCATTGCACATTGCTTTTCTAGTATGAGTGCTCAATATTGTTTCCTCCAAATAATTTTGTGAAAACATTAGCCTCCTTGCTACATTTGGAAAACATTCCATTTCTTATGAGCCATTTTTATGACCTTTTTCTTTCAAATAGGCCCTATATGTCATGTACCTCAGAAAGTCAGACAACTGCCAGTATATTCTGTGATTAAAATTGCAGTTGGTATAGTTTAGCCTCTTGACACAAGTTTAAAATGAGTAAGTTTTTCAAATTATTTTACTTTCCATTACTTAGGGCCCTGAAAAAAGAACAAGTACATATGCGTGAATCAACATTGCAGTAAGGTATATCCCCAGTGTTTAAACTGAAGCAAAAGAATTCTTCCTAACCACAGCACTTAACGGTCTTGAAAATCGTAAGATATTCTTCCCACTATGTTTAGTACAAAGAAATCAAGGAAGGAGCTTACAAGACATTTAAACCTTGCTTAGATTTTGGCTAGAAATTCAGCACCAGAGTTTGTCAGGAACAGACCTGCAGTGTTTGCAGAGGCCATATTCAAATGACAGCACTTGTAAAACCATATGTAAAATTTCATCTATATAATACCTGGAATTAATTTATGAATTTCAGAGGGAAGTGACAGTGCACTTGATGAACGCAACTCCAGAGCAACATGCCAGTTCCAAAGATGACTGAAAGGTTTCTCTCTGCAGGCTGATTTCTATACCCAAAAATAAAAGTGTCATAGCCAGGTAGCACAGTGATTTATGAAATATAATGGGAATTGAATCTCAGATCTCAGAAATCTCCACATAACCTCTGCACGTCTACAGCTATCCCTGAAGTCATGATGCTGAATCCTAAAGAGCTGGGAAAGAAAGCAAGCTTTTTTCAGAAGTAGAGCCTTTGGTATTCTTCAGGAAGGAAGCTTTTGTTCAGCTTAGTGCAGTGAGTTACAGCTCAGCAGAACTTTTGTACTTTGTTTTTGGCTGACATTGGACTGCAGCTGTGATACAGATACCTTTTCAATGGATCTTTGAGGAGCAAAATGAAAGCTTGAGACAGGGCAAATATTTTTATGAGGTCCTTGGGGAAGTAGGATCCCTGGAGAAAAGGAGTAATGATCAAAAATTCACATAGTAATCTGACATTCACTGTTCGCCTGAAACCTGAACTTTAAACTAAAGGACACGCAGGCCACAGTTAGTGCGTGCAGTGTCACGACCACAGCATCTCTCTTCTTTCCTCATTACTTCCAATAGAGCGTCCCATGTACACAGCAATCTACAGATCCCTAGAGCCGGATTGCTGTGAAATAGGCACTCTTCTCTTAAATCATATTAGAACGAGTTCTTCTACCAGTAGACCACCAAGTCCACACTGTCATGCACACACAGAGCCTTATATGAAGGACTGATCTGGAAGTCTGAGCTGGGTATGTATCAGCCACAGTACCACACACTGTGGGTGCTTCCAGTTGTCTCATTTGCCACTGGAGCATCTGTTACTTCTTCTGATGCTCAGAACTTATGCTAATGCCCAAAGAAGAGCTATTTGTGTCAATGTGTACACTTAATGTATTTTATAATCTATACATACATTTCTGATAAAATTAAACTTTGTAGCTACACTGTAAAAATGAATGGGAATTAGCTAAGTGAAAATAAATATTACATAATCTTAGAAATTAAGTAATCTTAAAAATACCTGACACATTTTCAGAAGAACACAGTTTTATGTATATTTTAAACATGTGAAAACTCTTTACTGAAATGTGGTGTTGGCTGATGACAGGAATGCAATACAGTTTGGGACTAATGAGTTCTCTAGGGGTGAAAATTATCTATTTAATTGGGAAGAAAGTTTTCTTTCTTAAAACTGATTGCTTTATTTATTCAGTTTAGTAGAGCAAGTCTTTATTGTCCCAATTGCTCGTAAGTTCTTTGCTCTGCCCTTTTTTATTCCACAAAGACTTATCTTGTGTTTGTTTGGCCTTTTTTTTTTTTTTACCAGAAAAGACTTTTTATAAAGAAAAAAAAAAAAAAGAAGAGAAATTAATCTGCTTCACCATAGTTGAACTGTTGAAGAGTTGAACAGTTCTGGAGTTGAAAGAATAAACCTTCCTTCATTTAAGAAAGCCATTTCAATTTTTAAAATGTATACTGTGAAAAATAGTTTTGCAGCTAAATCCAAATCCATCTAAGCATTGCAGGGCTGCTTTCCTTCAAGGGTGGATAAAATTCCTTATATTCTAATGGCAGATAAGTTAAAACTGTATGTGTTCAATGCCTCATGTTTTGTCCAGAGCATGTGAATGGCACCAGTCTTTTCTCCTGATCTTTCCAGGGATGCCTCAGTGAGAAGGATGACAGGTCTAAGCACCCCATCCAAAACACAAGTTGTTAGCCTCTCCATTCTGACTACTTTGCTCCTGGGCATTACAGTCCTTGTAGACAGACATTTGGAAATTTTGAGATGAGCATGACTAAAAATTATTCCCTTTCTTCTCTGTGTAATAAATACCAAAGGTTCCTGGTAACAGAATGTTTTCTATCTCTGTAGGCACTGCTGACCACAGTGTATTAGGTTCTTGATTACTTATGAAAAAGGGAGCTTTCATCCTCTTTGGTTTTGGGGTTTTTTTTCCTTCTTTCTCTAAAAATAGTTTAAAATACAGTTTTTTTGGTTTTGATGAGAGGAAGAATATATTATTTTTTCAAAGGAGTCTTACTGAACTCTACAACTTTCTGCTGTCGATCAGTTTAAATAGTTCTAGCCAGTTTTCTGTTTATCTTGTACAACTTGTAGAAGAAAACAGCTCATAGCATCATTCCTACTGTCATATCTGCATCCAGCCCACCATCCACATAACTCTTTAGCATGAAGAATTTAGTGGCCTGAGCTCTTGGATGAAAAGCAGTAGCTGTTCAGTTCCTGCTGTCTCTCTCAGACATTCTCCAGATAATGTAGTATCTCTTAGTTGACCTCATCCTGAAAATGTATCTTGGATGTATTTTTATTTTCAGAGTGATAGTTTCCTGTACAGTCTGCTCTATCCTGGATCCAGTTCAGTATGGAGGAAGGTAATTTATCATTCTTTAGACTGATTTCATAAGATGACACGAGTTGGCTCCTGTGAATTTAAAAATGCTGCAGTGTCTGCCAATACTAGCACCTGGAAGTGATGTCCTTGCAGTGATCTCATGCCTAGTAAATTAGGGTTTTTAGAACTCTCCAAAGGACACTGATCTTCCAATCCTCTGTCCAGAGCCCTGACCCTCCAAAGCCAGTACGGCAGCAATGGCTGTGTTTCCAAAACAGTAGGCCCAGTGGCGACATGCCATTGCAGCTTGATAGATGAGAGGTTGCACCTACTGTTCTGGATTGTCACTGTAAGGTACTCCCTTCCTAAGGGGGAAAGATTGCCTTTCAAAATGCTCAGGTTCTCTCTGTCCCCATGCAACCTAGAAAGGAGGGAGCATGATTGTAACAAAGATGACTTTTTAAAATCTGACAAGAGAAGAGAAGACATGCTGTTCTGTAACTAACGGTGTCTATGAAAGATCTAAAAGATCGAAAATCTCCAGATTTTCCTTCTAACAGCAGGAATTAGAAATGGTTGCTCACAGTGCTTTTCCTTATATGGCAGCAAAACCATCACGTGTTTTGCTTCCCGACAATTTTGGCTTGCATCAAATGTGAAGCTGGCTAAGAAACAGCTTGTAAAAGAGAGAAAAGTAAGACTTAGCTCCAGTAAGTGCCTGAACACTCTTTTTCATTCTCTTGGCATGAGGATGATGGTATTTCAACTTGACATTGACATGAACATTTCAATGGCTGGACAGTAAGCTCTCTGATAAAGCTGTTGTCTGACTAGGAAACAAGGCTCTCATACAGGGCAGCCTCTTTATAGCAATTACAGTAAAAATTAACCTTTCAAAAGTTAACTTTCTGTTTGAGGGGCCAAAACAAGGAGTAAAAGCAAGGATTAATTTCCCAGCAACAATCTAAGCTCTTGCCTTTTCAAAAGAAAATAAAATGCAGGCAGGATTTTATGAGCAGTATTTAGATGCACATGAAAATATAAGTCATTTAATTTTCCTGTTTAGGCTCCGCTTCCAGATACAAACACAAATGATGAGTCTTATATGTGGAAACAAACCTTTCCTAAACTTTGGAAAAATCAAAGCAAAATAAAGGAAAAAACCCACACAGAAAATAACGATTTTTAGAAAATGACAAGCTTGGTTTTTTAGGAATAGATTTTGACAAGAGCTGGCTGCCTCATTATGCTTAGTATTTTTGGCATGCAGTTTGAATTTAGTACTCTTTCTGAGTACACTGCGTAAAAACATAGCTTTGATATGGCTTGGGATGCCTGTTCCATGATTCTCTGTATATTTCTTAGTTTTGCATTAGCTGCCATTGTGTGTTTTTTCAAAATGTACATGCAACTCTTTTCATCTGTCTCTCCTTCTTCCTGTTCTTTGTTTCCTTTCCTTTGGTTATAAGCATTTTATATCAGCTTTCTGAATCTGTTTTGCTATACTAGAGCAGCGCCAAAAAGTGATATCATCTGGAAGTTAAGTAGAGACATTATGTATGTATTGAAATGATTCCTAAGTCATATATTCCAAGTTAAGAAATATCTGGGGGAATAAAATTTCTGTCATGGCTTGTAACTAATGTGCGAAAGACTTGCTCTGTCAGACAGTAAGTGATATGCACAGTGAGAGCCCATCGTATTTAGGTTAGCAGTTTGCAGTCCTTTCAGTTTTTTTTTTTTTTTTTTCATTTGAAGGTTTATTGTCAGTTGCTGTACATTCATCCAGTTATTTAGGTTTCAGTAATCTTATCTCTGAATGTATGATCTTAAATCGTTTATTAATCTGAAGATTAATCTGCTTTTAAAGTGTACTTTTTCTCCTGATTAGCATCAAGAAAATCTTATTCCTTGCTGCTTTAGATGAATGGAAATTCTTTTGGTTTGTATGTGATGGCAAACTAGGATTTCTGCCAGTTCTCTTGATTGTATTAGAGAAATTCCAGACAGCTGGAAAGTAGTAGCTGCTTAATGCATGTTTAGTATTGTAAGTCTCTTATTGATGGTGCATTAATAGCTGTCATCAGAAGTATCGTATAAAAATGTTGGTGTCAGCAGTGCTATGCCTAATGGCAGTCTCCTTGTGAGCAGGTTACAGAGAGAGGTGAAAAAGGATAGATTATTGGTTTAGACCCTTGTCCCTTATTTAGAGGAAAAGAGGGGTGAAACTGTCATGTTAAATAATAGTTTTCTACTTCAGGACATAGTTTGTTGGTTATTCTCTCGTCTTGTAATGCCAAAGTTGATTTTTGTGTACTGGAGACAATAAATGTAATGCAGGAGGCTGATACATATTCATAATTTTGCTCTAAGGCTAAAGTGCTTTCCTTGTAAATTCATCTAGCTACAGATATTGTGAGCACCAAAAGCAATTACTTCACCCCATCAGATTGCTATAAAAGAGAATACCATTAAAATCCTTGTTCTATATTTATTGTTCTAACAGTGAACAAGAAGAACATTCTGCTGAGACACCAGTGCAAGAACCAAAATTAGGATGCTTTTATTCAATTATATTTGACAAAGCTGGACAGCTTTTTTTTCTTCAATGTGTAATGTAGTGAATTTATGTACCTATCAAAAACAATTCACAAAGCTCTCCAGTGTTAAATTGTAGTAAAGTAGGAAGGCTAGGCAAATTTAGAAAGAGAACAGCATGCTTTCCATTTTCAAAGAAAGACATGGGAGTCTGGAAAGAATGCTAATTTTTAAAGTTGGTATTTCTGTTCCCTGTGTTTTTTTTCACTGTATAACACCTAGAAATAATTCATTGACTGGATTCTATAGAGACTTCAATAAGATGTGTCCTGCATCCAACACTTATATGAAAAATAGAATTCAAATCTGTATAAAACCAAAGGGATAGTGGAAAACAGGGAAAAAAAAGAAAAAAAGAGTAGTTGTTTAGTGGTAGAGGACACTTACAAGTGAAAATTAGAAAAAAAGAATGGATTAGTTTTCTAAGTGGGTAACTAGGAGACATTTCACCAAGCTTCATACAGATATAGAGAGATATTTGTTTGAAAGTGAATAGCATACAGAAGCTGGGCTCACAGGCTTATCAGAGACAGAGGTAAAACTCTCAATATGAAAGAAAAATGATGGAATGGTGGAAGGTCAGCAGTGGATTTTCCTGAACAGTGAAAAAAAATAAATTATATGGCGAAGTAAATAATACAGAGGAGACAATCTTTAAAAGGAGCATAAGTCAAGGAATGTGATGAAAACATCAGACCAAATCAATTTTCATTTGCTTAAGCAGGCCTTTGCATTTGTAGGACTGCTGGAGTGTCACAGTGACAGTTGTTGAGACAAGGGGAGAACTGTGAATATGGGAAATGGGGAAAGCTATGTGATGGCTTTTTCTATGTACTTTGGGAGATGCCATAGACAGATGCTGGCCTGGAACTCTTCGTTTTCATGGAGCTGCCACATTAATACCTCAGTGGTCATTGACTCCCTTTGCAGTCAATGGACAGAGGCACCTCCAAAGCCTAAATCTATCCTAAACTGGGAAAGCAAAGTCAAAGAGATGAAATTTTTTTTTTCAGGTGTTCTTGGGCTTTTTATGATTCCAAGTAGTTTAGGGACTATCTCAACCAATAAGATAAAGGCCTTGTTATAACATTATGCAGCAGTTGAATGGTGAATACCAATAGTTGGATAGTGAATGAAGATTTTACTGCAGCACTGCCAAAAGGGTTCACATTATGTTAAAATCTTCTTGTGCAGGTGCTGTAAAATAAAGCCCTTTCTACAGTCATGTATCTTTCTGTGCATGCATCATGCATCTCACTTGGAGACATCTGAAGCAGGAGCCTTGTGGACCAGAAGCTTTATGAGGTGAACCACAAAGAGCTTTTGAAATGTTTTTAAGTGGACTGAATTGTGTCCCAAGATGTTCACAGACCTTGTTTCTTCTCCATTTAATGGTATAAATTTCAGGAACTGTTTTTCTGTTTGTTAATGTAGGTAATGTGAACTGCTGCAAAACAAATTGCATTAAATACATTTGTATATCATATCAGATGAAAAATACAATTAGAATTACTTATTTACCATGAAAAAAAAATTATCATGAGAAAGAAAATTATTTTTTAAATGAATATTTTTTGTGAGTGCTGCCAGTTTAGAACTGGTGTATACAGATTTATTATCTAAAGTTGCCTTTTTTTAAAAAACGAACTGCTCTAAGCAGTCTGAGAGTGTCTATGAATAAGTACTTGCAGCTGAAGAAGAGTTTAATACATATGGAAAGAATGTTTTTCTAAGTATCTCCAAGGACAAATCCCTATTTTTACACAGATTTTCACATTTTATTTTTTCCTGCCTCAAGTAAAAAAATATTTGCTCAGACAAATTAGAATTTTCATATGGAAAACAGTTGTTTTCCTGTTTTTAAAAATAACCTCAGGACAAGGTAGTTTCCTATGCAGCATTGGACTTAGGTATTCACTTACTGCTTTGTGAGAAAGAGACTGTATCACCTGGATTTGTCTCTCAAGGAAGGACTCTCCAGAGGCTGAGCTGCTGCACGGTGGTGAGGAGCAGATATGTCATCTTGGGAGGCATCAGAAGTGTGGTTGGAAGCTGTCGTTGTCCTTATCACTGCACAACCTCAGCATGTTAGTTTGAATTTAGTTAACATTGCTGTCTTCTGTGAAATAGGAAGTTGTTGCCCTTTCCTCTGAGCTGGCAAACATGCTGGATTTAGTGACTTGGCAAAGATGACATATGAAATATGTACAAATAGTAGAAAATGGACACATGCCTCCTTAAGCCTATTCAGTTGCTTCTCAAATAAGTTCATCACCCACCCTCCCCATTTCCCCCCTCCCCATTTTATTTGTTTTCATTAGGACAGGTGTCTCAGTAGGGTGCATAGAGAAAAACTTTGAACTCTGCTGAAGTTGTGGTTATATGTCACATAATTCCTAGAACCCAGAAGCAAAGATATAATTTTATGAAACTGGGTAATTTTGGCGGAAAGCTTCTACTTGGCGTTATATCTGTGAAAAAGAAAGCCAAGCCTAACTACCAGGGAAAAGGAAAATCATGAAGTACAGGGCTGCCACACTGGAAACCCTTGCAGTTAACCCAGCAGGGAGCAGACATCATCATCTTTTTGTCATGTGTCATGGTTCTTTTTGCTATATATAAAGTTCTCAGCTGTTTTATATGTAAGTTTTAGAAAGATTATTTCAAATTCTGGTTTGGTTTCTCTGTTCCTATCAAAGCTTCCTGCCCAACACATTCCCATCTCAACATGCTCTCTACCTACACACCCATGACAAGGTCTCCTTCAGTGGAAGGATGCATTGCCAATGATCTGTTCCCTTATCTGTCTGTCTACATGAGGGCTTTTGCAGCTGCAAACACTTATTTGTTTTTTAAGCAAATTCCTGTCCTGTCAACAGGGTCTGCCTGTGTCGGTGTGGGAATAAGAAGTAGATTTAATTCTGGATTTCCATATGCAGTAGAAAACAATTCAAAGTTTGGCTTCTGTTCTTTAGCACTACTGGACATCCTTAGGTATTCCAGGTACATTTTGGACATTAACCTCTGTTGCTTTAGTTACATTTTTACTACTGAAAATTCCTGTAAAAGTTTCACAGCAAAAACTATCACTAGTAAATTTAAGATAGGGAAGTTTTCAGTTCAGTGTTGCAAATAAATTCAATAATACAAGAAATTAAAAGAAATTAGGTCTTCTCTGTGAAGATGCTCTAGTGCAAGTAGGATAGTTACAATGAGCTACTGCAACCATTGTCAAAAGCCCTTTAAAATAAGATTAGATCATTTCATTGTTGTACCATTTTCAGCTGGCGAATTGTAACTCTGTTTTATGAGCACTATTTAACATGCAAATTTCACTGGAACTTGAAGGAGACAGTAATTGTTGTGATGATTTAAGATTAGAAGTATTTGGATAAACATGGATGCTAGTTGTAATAAATCTGAATTGTCGCCTGAGATTACATAATCTGATTTATCATTTCACTGAAGAATTGCAGAAAACAGTTTACAATATATTTTCATATGTGGACTTGTCATTGTTTCCTTTAGCAAATTATCCTCCTCTGTATACCGGAAAAAAAGTTTTATTTTTTCCTAAGGACATGTAAGATTTATGGAAAATAGTTATTTTCTATGTAGAAGAACTGATATTATTTGCTCATTCACTTTGATACAGGGACGGACAGTTATGATCTTCATGTACTTATTTATATTTAATGCATTTTGTTTCTCCTTCATGTTCTGGAGTTGCTAGAGTAACTGCATTTGTGAAAACTTGCAGTTAATTTAATATCCATTTGCCAAAGTTAAAAAAAGCACTCCAAAAAAATTGCTTCTTTGTCAACCTATTCTAATGATGATGGTGACTAGACAGGTCATGTCTCAGCTTCCAGAATCAGAGGGAGACATGAAAGGATTCTGGTAGGAAAGTATAATTAGTGTGTAAGTGTTTTTGCAGAAGTGTTTTTGCATAAATATTTTCGCATAGATTTCCCAACCAACTTTTCAAAACTTTACTATTAAAATTTAATGGCTTGTTTAACAAGTATTTTCTGTTTCAGCAGTCATGAGCCAGGTAGCTATTTTCTCTGCTCAAAGTGGCAGTCTGCTTGACACAGGAGATCCTTTTTTCTGAATGCACGATCACAGAGAGCACCGCAGACAAATGAAGGCATAGTCACTTTCCATCCCCCTGCTACGCATAGCGGTGCAAAGGCAAGGTTGCTCCTTATTTTCCTCCCTCACTCAGGCCTGTAGCGTTTTTGTCAAGGGCGCTGAAGTACATCCAGATTTATTTTCTGATGCAGACTCCTGCTGACTGAAATCTAGGTCGAAACCTTGTGACCTTCCTTCACGTGCATTCTCTCTGCTCCTCGGCATCGGCACTGCTCGGTGCCGCACTGCGAGGTTGTGTATCGGCTGCTGAGAGGCACATGGCACTGGGCAGCCTGGGCTCTGCCTGGAACTGCTGTTAGAAACCTTTCTTACGCAAGAGCTCAGGACTTGATGCACCACCTATTTAAAAATAACATATTCCTCCAGGAATGCTGAGTTATTTCAGTAGTGATCCAGCAGTGCATCCTAGGAGAGGGAAACAGCTTTCTGAGGTCACGGCAGAGGTCCCGCTCCTGGCAGTGGACAGCAGTGAGTGTCCAAGGAATGGCGTGAAGGCAGGGAGATGGCAGAGGTGACCTTCCAAGGTGGGGGGTTATTTATTTCTTACTGCTCCTTTCACAGCAGTTAGTTAGCAGCTTGTACAGATAGGAATAAGATCTCCTTCATTCAGTAGCAGGGGCAGAGGGAGTTAACACGAAGTAGTGGGAAGTAGAACATGAATCAAGCAGGAGAAATATAGCTTGAGTATCAGAGAAACTACTTAGCAGTAAGCTATATTACAGAATCAGGCAGCTTCCCAAGGAGAGATGACGGATTTGTATTGCTTGTGGCATTTAAAAGTGAGCTGTGCACAGCACATTAAATACGTTAAGAGGGATCTTGCCGTCTCTAGGAGAATGGCAGATTAGATTAATATCTCTGGATACAAATGTGTCGCTGTCCAGACAAAGATTTAAATAATTTCCAGAATAGCTCAAATAAACACAACAGAAACCAAATGCATTAACTTTTCTTTAAAATTGTGAGAAAAATGTTTCAAGTTGATTTTCCTGTCTATCTTGAAGAAATTACCTTCCACCTCTGAACCACAGTTATATATCCTCACTTTTGACACTTGTTCCATGTTCTAAAGTTAATTTAATAATCTGTATTCAATTAGATGCTGCAGCAAGACATATTTTTCATACAGATATATATATATGCATTTTTAGAGAAGTATGGGACTGAAAATACCTTGCATCATTTTATTTAACAAAACTAAATTACTATGTTCTTATTCTAGGCAGTACCAAGCAGTATCTCCATGGGAGTAGCATACTGCTCAATTTAAGTAAGCATTTCATAACCTGGGCTTTCATTTTAACCACTTGAATAGATCTGCCTTGTGTCTTTTAATGAATACTTTGTCCAGAATATCATACACCCTCTAGTGAATTAAATTATCCATAGTCTGAAGCATTTACTTTAAAAAATATTTAATATGCAGCTGCCTGCTTACATACATAGCAAATCTCCATGTGAAGCTATGAAGTAGAAATAAGGCACTTAGTTAAAAACTTCAAGACATCATACAATTTTGCCATTTAAGACTGTTTAAAGCTTCAGGAACTTAGGTAACTTAATTTTTACATGAGGGAAGAAATAGATTTAGGTATTCAGAAGAAGATGAAGTCAGAGAGTGCTGTGCCAGGTGTTTCAGCTGTAGGAAAGCTTAAAGCATGGAAAGGGCAGTGTAGCAGCAAAGCAGACCTGCTGAATAATTCATCACTGTCTTACACACTTCTGCTGCTGTACCATTATTTAGGAAAGAATATTATATTGTTATTGATTACAGCAGTTGCTGACACGTTTCATTTGCTGGGAGATGTGTGTGCATGCTTTGTATTTCCAACACTTTCAACATCACCAGAGAAACTTCTGTATGAGCTCAATTAAAATTTAAGAGGCTGGATGTTATAAACATGTGCACACACATACTCAGCATTTATCCCTAACACTCCCAGTCTGCACAGGGTGAGCTTGCTTCATGTGTCAGAGGAACAGCCTTCCCACAGATAGTGTTTTTGAAGTGATGAGAAACATTTCTTAAGGGAGTACCAGCAACTTTGCCTTTACCAAAACACCGCTGGGACATTGACTCCTTTGTAACACCAGCCCACCACCCCACACCACCACGGCAGCGTGTTCCAAAGGACCTTGGAGCATCCTCTGCCATGAGAGGAGTCTCTGCTGTGCTGTGACTCTGGGCAGACCCATTTACACAAGCCAAACCCCAAGGATGCCCTTTCCTTAGGCTGCTGCAGTTGCTGGTACAAATGAACTTCTGCCCGATGCTGGCTAAAGGCCAGAGGAGCTTGACGGCTGTTGCAACTGGTAGTACATCTTATTTGAACAAGGGAATGCAGTCCGGTTCCTCACATGCTTGAAAACAAATACACATGTGTATATATGCATGCATATCTATAGGATTAAGAGAGGTAAGAGAGAGTTGAATATTGATATGGACTGTAGATTGAAATGTATACATATATAGATACATGCCATTATTTGTGCTTTCAGATATATACTGGAGCATTGTGAGATACTTTTAGACTTCTGATGATTTTTAGACTTCTGAAACACTGAAGAATATTTTCCTCTGTTAAGGAGAGGGAAAGGCAAGAAATAAATCAGAAATATTTTTCTGATCTATTTGGTTGGTTGGTTGTTTGGTTAAGGAACACCTGGTAAAGATGAGAAATGTATTGTGATAAAATCTATATTCTCTTGAAACAGTATTGAGAAGATTCCAAGTGGTTGTGGTGAGCTTTCTCTTAAATGCTGAGCTTGTAGGGGATTCTGTGACAAATTCTGAACAGCATGGAAGGCTGACAGAAAATAAACTGCTTGTATCCTGGAGGAAACCCTTTCCTTTCCTTGCCTCTCTTTGCATGTCCAAATCCATTAAGAAGAAAAAAAAAAATACTAAAAACAAAATCCAAAGAACCCTGAATGCTTCAGTAAAAGAATAATCAGATTTCCTTCCCCTAATTGCAAATCAACTTGGTGGAAATAAAATTCACTTTATACCAGACTTAATCCATGGTAAGATACTGATCTGTTGAAGTCAGTGGCTGCTCTCCCAATGATTTCAGAGTAAGGGCTCACTCCTAAAGGCCAGTTTTCTCAGGTGGCAAACAGTGATTAGATTCATAAATATCTGCTTCTGCTCAGATGTTGGAAGAGCTGGTTCACACTTAGCAGGTCCAGAAGCTTAGCAGATTACACGATCCCCCAACCCATCAGTCATATATACAAAGCATATCCCTGTTGGAGATACACAAGCTGATTTGGCAAATCTTGAATGTCTTTAACTCTCTAAATACTAACTGAGGATTGCTCAGTAGAATATTCTATGATACGACTAGAAAGCATTACTTGCAGGTTTGATGTTGGGGGTTTTTTCCTCTCTCTCTGTCTCTCTCTTTCTTTCTTTGTTCAGAAGAGAATTGGATGAGCAGTTAATATTTGGTTTTGTAGATTTTTTTTATTTTACTCCTTAAAACTTATATAGCAAGACTGATTTTAAATAGATTTCTTGTCATCTGTGTTTGCAGGGACTCTGTATAGATATTGGATCAATATCTGAATAGAAATTTGTGAATATATCTTTAAAAAATCAGTCTTCAAAATGTTTGGCCTTTGCTATGGTAAAAATGGGTGAATGCTTCAGATTTAAAAATAGGTTCTTAAAGGCTTTGATGCTTTTGTGTCAAAGACATCTCTTACTTCTACTATTTACTTATTGTGATTTACCTAAAGGAAATCCATACATAGATTTAGCCATTGTTTTGATTCTTGGCAGCTAGTAAAAAAAAAGCAATAAATCTCTGAAACTTATCAAGAATGTTAAAAGCTACAGCTTAATCATTATTTATTGTCTAGAGATTTTGGTATATCTGATTAATTTTCAAGATAAGTGCCAAGAAAAAAAAGGAGTGCAATGTATCTTTTACAGAATGCTCAGCAAAACTCACAATAATATGGTAGTGATTAGTTCAGAGCAATGCTTGCAGCAGTCATATAGTGCCAGTGATTATACTTCAGATCCACTATAAAAGCAAGCTGTTCCTGATGTGCTCCTCAAAAGTAGGACAAAATGTTCTCCATTAGTCTGTTGCTACTTAACATCTTTCTCTACGTCACATCTTGATTTTTCTCTCATGCCATCTGCAGAAAAAACATGTCTCTCAACCTTCTAGATCCTGAGATGGCAATATTCAGAGCTGTAAAAGGAATTAGGCTTTGTGAGAAGTGAATCTTGTCATGGAGGTTTTGCAGAGGCTTTTAAAAATACACAGACAAAGAACAAATCTGCCAGGTTTTTTTGATTTTTATCTTCAGTAAAAGTAATTGTATCATAAAGTCATATATAAAATTCACATTTAAAATTTAAATATAATTCATGTTCTGTGATTTTAATCTATTTTTGCTGCCAGAATATATGAACATTTACACCTTTATTCTTGACCTTGGTCATTAAGATTTAGAGCAATGTGAGAGCAGAGTGCATTATGGGCCAGCTGAATGTACTTTTTCTTTCTCTAGAAATGAAAATATTTCATAAATATTTACACACAAATATGTAGTCAATGTCAAACATGCTCATGTGTGTATATGTATACCGTGTATTACATGAAGAGGGCTCCCACTACGTAGGGAGCACTGTGGACTGTTGTGACAATCTGTGTGTGTCCCCTTGCACGCACACCCCCTGAAGCAGAATGCTGGTGATGTGAGCCTGGATCCAGGTGTCCTACTGGACTGACACTGTGGTGCTGAGCATTCCACCAGCCCTGGCTGGCTCCAGGGGCTGCTTGGTACATTTTCAGCTGCTTTTATAACAGGTGAAGAACGAGCAGGAGTGTGTATCTTCTGTGGGGCAGCACTGGGACCTCTCAGGACTGGTTGGTGATGAACGTGGAGCGGGAAAAGTGCAGAAGAAACTGAAGTCATACACCTAAATTCATTGAGCTTTTCAGATAGAGAAGCACTTGTGACCTACTGAGACAGTGAATGGTGGCATTTTTTTGTAACATATATTGCTTCCTGACATGATAATGCTGTCTGTGCCCTAAAAACTAATGCCGAGAAGCTCATGGTATTATTCTATCTATGAGAAACACGACTGGTTTGGAAAAAATTAGAGGCCATAGTGGGGGTAAAAACTGTACTCTGCAACACAGTGACAAACTTGAAGATTCTCAGTGAATTATAGGTGTTGTCTTTGTAAGGAAGCACCCATGGACAAAGAGGCATGGAAAGCTAGGAAATGGAATGTCTTTGCCCTCTGTTGGCAGACGGCAAAAAGTAATGGGGATGCAACTAAGGATCTCTTGACAAGCTGAGACATCATATGATGTGATGTTTTGTTGAAGCCAGTGAAAACTGGTGGAGCTAAGCATTAAAGAATGTCTCACTCACGAGTGTCCATGTGTCATGTGGCAAATCTCTGAGACTTAACATGCAGACTGTTCTCCTTTGGTTCTTTTTCTCTGTTTCAAACATGCTCCCTTTCTCTCTCCCATGTGGCTTCAGGTTTGATTTTCTTTTTACAGTGAGCTGCTTCTTTTGCTTAACAGTGAATATTTGATTAGCAGCTACTCAAATACTCTCCAACTTCTACTCCAGGTATGGAGTTTTTGATGTCAGCTCTGGGTTTTTTTTATTTTTCTTTGGTTTTTTGAGGTTTATTTTGTTTTGCTGTTTTGGTTTTTTTTGTTTTGGTTTGGTTTTTGTTTTGTTTGTTTTGTTTTGTTTTGTTTTTTGTTTTTCTTTTTTTGGTTTTGTTTTGCTGGGGTTTTTTTAATTTGTTTTTGTTTTTTGTTGGTTTGGTTTGGTTTGGTTTGGTTGGTTGGTTGGTTGATTGGTTTTTGTTTTTTTCATTTTGTTGTTGTTGCATCTTTCACACTGGCTTTTTATCCTGGGAGTTTTTATCAGTGCTGCCTTTTGCAGCTCTCAGTGGCATCACCATTTTCTTTTTTCCTATTCCATTTTGCTTTCTGTTCTATATTTCATTCAGTAGTGAGAAGGGAGATTGGCAGGTATTTTATGCCAAAAATTGAAGGGTTGGAAACAAAGGATTTTGCGGAAGTGGATAGAATTATTTATAGTGGGAAAAAAAATCCCAGTGATCTTTTAAAATTAA
Source organism: Oriolus oriolus (assembly GCA_013400235.1). Taxonomy (NCBI): domain Eukaryota; kingdom Metazoa; phylum Chordata; class Aves; order Passeriformes; family Corvidae; genus Oriolus; species Oriolus oriolus. The sequence goes on from VXBT01010978.1 coordinate 119,503, forward strand.
TTGAAATACCTTCAGTACTGGAAGCCCAAATATCACAACGTTGTGAAAGAGCTTAGCCTAAAGCAGACTGATGCCAATAGAGGGATCAGAAATGACTTATAGTCAATTGGCATTAAAGCTGATTGAAATCTGTGACACTTCTGTGAAAAAGATGCTCCTCTCTCTGGGATTAACTAGCCTTAGTTTATATTTACAGTGTGAATATAGCTGCTGTTGCCATAGGATATGATTGCCTTTCATATTCTGCGATGTACTGTGTCATGTACTGCACTATATTATGTAGCATGGTTTTAAAGATTTTTCTGTTTTCCATTTTACAGTTAAGAACTGAGGCATGCACTGCTTCTATGGCTTGCTCGGGGTAAGATGTGGATCTGTTTCAGAGCAAGGACTTGAATTTCAGTCTTCAGTGAGTCAGTGCCTTAGCACTCAAACAGTTGCTACTCTCTGACACCTCTCTAGTAATCAAAGACCAAAAACGTGAAGGGTAAAATGCCTATGGTATACCAAACTTTATGTTGAACAAGAAACAGATGGAAAGAATGAACCTAAAAAAGCCCACCCTCTAAAATGTTCTTATACTATTGAAACTGGGCCACTTGGGCACCCAGGGATTCAAGATTCATGGATTTAGGACAGCAAACATGAAGGTGCTTGGTTGTATATCCCCGTGGCTGAACAACTCACCAGGGATACGGGAGTCTTAGAGATCTGCTCATTGCACTGTTCATGCATTTTATATTAGAAATTTTTCAGGTAAAGATAAAGAAAGGAAGAATAATGGAAATTAAATCACCCCCTCCTCCCCCTGAAATAGGCTCAAGTTAAATCTTAGTCATAAATGTAAAGTTTATTCTGTGTTATTCTCATGGAGAGTAGATGTCTAAGACTGTTTGAATGAGATGTTGCAGGCATGCTCAAAAGAAATACCTAGAATATGGTGTGCTATGCACCCACAGTACAGACAAACTTGATCAATTTCTGCATTTTTAATCCTTTATGCAAATATTTTGTTTTGTATTGGTTTTAAAGAATACTATTTGTGCTTGCTGAGCATAAAAGAGGTACAGTTATATAACCTAAATGACAACTGTTTGCAGTTTACTGTGGGCCCCCAAATATGATGAATAATGGGTGCAAAGAGAAAATACAGTCGGCAATAACATTGTCTCTTTAATTAACTTCACATCAATATGGCAACACTTTGGGCATGTGTCTTCATGGACATGATTCCCACAGAACTGTAGAGTTATAGAGAAGAAATGTTACAGCTTTAAATTTCACTGTCTTATGATAAAATATTTCTAGAATAAAACTGAATTGGTTGAAAGCCCCTTCCCTTTCTGTCCACTGTCTTCTATATCCATGTATATCTGTAAGGTGCTTTTTTCTGTTTTATTGTGGTTAATCCTTTAACAGCTTTCAGCGAATATTCCTTTGCCAGTATTCTTGACAAGTTTTATTGCTACACTTCAATGTCCTCCTCCACTTAGGAGTAGAATAATGTCATTCATTTTGCTCTGAAAAATAAATAAGCTAAATGCCATTTCTTTTCTTATTTTTCCTTTGGCAATATGCTTTTCTCTGTTTTCACTGTGAGAAAAATGCTGTCTTTTGGATGATGGCCCTATTTTGGAAGGTTTCCTAAAGAATATAGCATCATGGATTTTAAGATTTGGACAAGGAACAGCATCATCTTGATGGACACAGTGAAGTTTCAAGCAGTGACTTGAGTAGATGTGCCCTGTTCACATGCCTCTGTAATTTTAAAGATACACACAAGTTGCAAAAAATTGCTTAATGTCTGTTTCAAGACTAGTAAATAGGATCATAGAATCATAGAATTGCTTATGTTGGAAAAGACCTTAAAGACTAGCAAGTCCAGCCATTACCCTAACACTGCCAAATCCACCACTAAACCACATTCGTAATCACCACATCCACATGTCTTTTAAATACCTCCAGGGATGATGATTCCACCATTTCCCTGGGCAGCCTGTTTCAATTCTTGACAACCTGTATGGTGAAGAAATGTTTCCTGATACCAAAAAAAATCTAAACTTCTAGTGGACCACCTTGAGGCTGTTTCCTCTTGTCCTATCACTTATTTATTGTTATCTGGGAGAAGAGACCAACGCTCACCTCACTACAACCTCCTTTAAGGTAGTTGTAGAGAGCTATAAAATAAAAATAAATAGAAGAGCAAAAGTCTGTTATTTAGCTCAGAGAACAAGCAGTATGTCACAGTTCACATTCATGCAACTAGAGGGTCCCAAGGGCAAGATGACCACTGTCTTGCAGTTTGAGAACTGTCTCCATTCCTACATAACCCGAGAACTACACCACAGCATTGTCTATGGCAGCAGTAGTTGCCTTAAAACTGTCAAGGACTGTGCCTCTAAACATGCTGACTGTGCCTTACTCCTGTTAGTTTATGAAGCTGGATGAACCTTTGATTTTTATAGTTCAGTGACACTGTAAGAAGGAACACTGCATACTGAGAAATGAGCTACATAGATTATTACAGTTTTCTGCCTGCTACACTGAACCTCAGCAGTATCCTACTTCCATAGTGGCTGATATTTTGGGATTATAAACCCAGAGAATAATAAACACCAGGAATTATAAATCTCAGGGGATTATGAACCCCTGGGATTAAGCATGCATTTCCAGAACTCAAAGTCTGTAGATGCAAACTCAACTGGGACAAAGCCCAAACGGGACACCTGGTTAACAGTGTAAAACAAGCATGGCTTATTCGAGGACACCACATGTTTCTGAAAAGTCATTATGAGAAAAAGTGGTCATATCTGAAGAATTAAGATAATATTCTTAGTAAGCACTGCCTGATAATTCTGTATGTATTGAGAGGTCCAATTACTAGAGTCATTATTAAAAAGCAGAGCTTTTTTCCTCAAGCCATACATGTGCATGCAACTTGTGTGCATTAACTTGGCGGAATGCTTCAATGAGTGAAAACCAGTGAACAGCAATCAGATACCTATCTATCTTCTGTATATTTTTTTTTGAGTTTTGGAAGGGAAAAATATTCAATTTAAGACATCTATATGCTTTCTCTAATCTAACTGTATTCTTTTATAAAGAAGTGCTATATATAAAGGAGTGCTATTCCTTTTCAGAGGTATCCCAAATTTCTGTTTGCCTATCTTATCTTATAAAAGACACTAGCAACATATCTTGCTGAATATTCCTATGTACTATGGCTGCTCCTAAAATATTAATGTCTAGTAAAATCCTTATTAAAAAGTGGGGGGGATGTTTTTTGTGCATAAGTGCATACGCATGTTGGTATAGAAACATGACGTGTTTTCCTCCTCTTTCCTTCCTTCCTTCCTTCCTTCCTTCCTTCNCAATCATTTTGCAGCTGAAGATATTTTCAGGAAGATGCTCAGGTCTTTTCATATTGAAAGATGCTTGATTTAATCAGTGATATGAAAGCTTCTTCTACCTGTCCATGGAGTCTAAGAATTTGACTGCCCTTATGTTGTCACTTTAAAATAAAAGCAAAAATATGTATGCTTGTTCAAAAGACAAGCTTCAGTCTTCAGCTTCAGTTTTGCTTTCTTGTTGCTGAAGCAGCTTGAATGGCACAGCATAGGTTCAGACACAGAGGATACAGAGCCGTGAGAAGTGTACTGTTAATTTTATCATCTCAGAGGGAACCAGGCCTGAAATAGGTTATTCCAATTTGGTACTGTAGCAGAGAATTCATCTGGGGCTGGCCTCAGCGTCTGCTTAGAGCACTCAGACGTCATCTTTGAAGCTAGCTGAGGGACTGTGCTGTCATCCCAAAGGAAGCAGAGTGGATTTGTTCCATTTGTGTATTTGTGCTGACTTTTCTTCTGAATGTGATAGAGTCAAATGAGGCAAGCTCAGGAGCTTTACAAGCTCTGTGACATGGTGTGGCTCTTAAGTTTAACTAAAATCATATTTACATGCTTGGTTTGATCCAGGAAATATTTTACATTCATATCCTGATTGAAAAGACAGAGGGTCTGACTGCTTCTGTAGAGGTGACATGATACTCTGGCTGTAATGTAAGTCACCTGACTCAGTCCCAATGCGTAGTTTCTACAAGTACCCCATTATTGACACACACATGCCTTTCTTCTTTTCTGATGGAACTCTTCCTGAAGCGAGATACTTTTCCAAACAAGCATAAAGTTCCTCATAAAAATAGTTATGGAGCCTTTCAAATGAAGTCAAAACAGGAGCCTGTGCAACTAAGTAGTGTTTTCCCCCCCGCACAATTGTAAATTATTGCCTTCTTTGCTCTGTCCCTGTTGTGTTTCTGGAATAGAAACTCCTAACGTGAAAAATAAAGACATTTTTCTTGTTGTGGTTGTTGTCTGTGAAAGAAAACAAAAAATATATCAACACACCCCCCCCCC
>VXBT01010978.1:123947-177162 GCA_013400235.1 Oriolus oriolus
CACCCCCCGCCCCACTATGATTCCAAATTTGAGCAGACTGGCGTTATGCTATTGAAATCTTCCCAGTCATTTAATTTGAGAGACATCGAAAGGATTAATAAAAGTTTTGTCCTTGTGGCATGGAAGCCAGTTCATACTCTCAGTGGCTGCAGTGTGAACAGGAACAGGTTTATTCATGGAGTAAGATACAACTCCTACAGTGCTGCCCTTTTTTTTTTTTTGAAATAAAAAAAATGTTTACCTCTCTGATAAAACCAAAATTGAATTAATTCTCCTGGTTCTTTTCTGAGACAGTAGTAGTGATAAGTCATAACTGCTACTGAACATCTATCTAAAAGCCAATGACTGTCAGTGCTTTAGTATCTCAGTCATCACAGTATTTCTAGGTTCATAGAGAAGCAAGGGCTACATGCTGCTCTCCTTGAGTCAATGAGAACTTTACATTGATTTTGAAGGAAGAAAGATGAAGACCCAAGTGTGATATCTTGGATTTTACATTTTGGTTATCAATGATAAATATTGACTTCTTTCATGGCAAGTACTAAAGATTATTTTCCCCATTTTACAAGTGACAAAAATCAAAGCTGAGAGGTTAAATGCCTTGTGTTCAGCCAAAGTAAAAACATGGAAGAACTAAGAGGTGCTGGAAGATCTTGACAATCAACTCTGAACTGAATCTTGCAGAAATGTGGTAGTTACAGGAGGCAGCAGACGAGACAGGAGGCGTATACTGACTGAAGGGCCAGGGAAATGCACAGAGGTGCTTAGGGCATTAAGTGAAGCATGGACTAAAAAAAAAGCTAAGAAAGATTTCCAGGCATGGATACTGCAGTATATGCTGTTCCTAATGGAGGCATGGGAGAGTCACTTTGAAGTCAGGACTTTAGGGGTGTGGGACCCCAGGCTGGGGAATCCTGATTTTCATGCTCACTCCCTGATGAGGTTTGACAAGGTCTCACACTGCTTCATGGGCACCGTGGGAAGTAAAATTGCAACGTGCACATACAGAAGCACCAAGTCTGGTATACTTTTTTTCTTTGGGGAGGCTGAGATTGATTTAGCCAGGTTTCTCTAGATGACAAAGTAAGAGAAGGAGCTAAATGTGCAGGCTAGTGGCCCTTTTAACCTTAGAACATGAAACCTTTTGCACGGATCAGCTTTTCCAAAAGGCCTTTCAATGGAAAAAAATAATTCTTTAGTATTAAATGATGTAACTGGCATGATGCACAGCATAAGGAAGAGGATTTTGTTAGCCTTTTGCTGAGATGAGTTTTGCTGTCCAGAGTTTCTGCAGAAGGGAAAAGAGGAAGAAAATAATGGCTATAGGAGGTGCATGTTGCACAAGGTAGATTGCTATATTATGCTTCAGTTTTCTGCTTTTCTTTCATAAGAGTTCTAATTTACTTTACAGTAAAAATTACCACTCACATTAAAATAGGTGGTTAGGATTATTACTAAAGAGATAGAAAGAACATAGTGTGTTTTCCTGGTATTCCCCATGACATGTGTAGTAGCCTCCCTGTTACCTAGGAGAGGAAGGAATGTATATTAGGTATAGAAATTAGAAGGAGATGGGAAATGCCTATAATTGGTCCCTAACTGGCTCTGGAAGGAGATGTTTCAAACAAGAAAAATAATCTTGTTAGGCAATGGTTTTGCATCTTAATTAATAGAGAAAAGGGGGGAAAAAAAGAAAGAAATTGCAATTATTTTGAAAAAAAGTCTGAATGTACAGTCATCAGCCATAAAGAAGTGTAATGTGCATTTCATTTATATATGTAGCCATGCATAACTATTTATAAATTCTCAGTATCACTGACTATTACTGGTCTGCTGAAGACTTATGTTAAATAGACAGACTTGCATTTAAATGCTGATCTCAACTTTCCACAAGGGACCACTAAAAAGTCTTTCAGTAGAAAAGGTTGGGATCAGCAAAACATGAAATCATTATAGCTGCAGACTTTCTAGATCTGCTTTGTATTAAGCTTTTGAAAGGGACATTTGTTTAAGGATAAGATAGCTTTATCTTGCCTTGGATGTTTAATATTATTCTATAGCAGAACCCCTGTATCCTCACAGCAACGACACGGAACAAGGACTGAAGCACAGACCTGTCCACCCCCTCCAAACTGACACATGAGAAGTCCTGATGCAATCTGACTCTTAAAGGATGTCTACACTAGGGAACCTGAAAGTCTTTGTCTTGATTCCATCATTCTCTACATCATCATTTATCAAAACACACCTGTGAGAATTTGCCTGGGTGAGTGCCCTAGGGGATACACCAATTTTTTTCTCCTTCACTTCCTTTACTACAAGCAAAGTTAAGGTGATAACTCCACTGTCACGGAGTGAGTATGACCTTTCAGCCTGTCAGGTTCTCGTTGAATTCTATTATGAATTTGGTCGTACAGTGATGTTGTCATTTCCCTGTGGAAACAGAGTGAAGGTCTAGAATGATGTGACCTGAATTTTTTTTAATGGAAGAAAAATAAGGTACCCATGTTTATGGTAGATTTTTTGTTTTTCATTTTTTTTCACAATCTGGAGTTTCACTGAGGTATTACAAAGGAAAATAGAAGGATCCCATACCAATGTAATCCTGTGGAAATCTGGATGAAGAATTGTAGATTATCTGACCTGTACCTGCAAATTGATTTGTCCTTCAGATGCACTCAAGTAATTGGGATTATTTCAGACCTGGGTAGTCCCTAAAGTCTGCAACCTGTAGAAGACAGGGACAATGCTGTGAAGAGGTGGTTGGTAAGGTGATTTGCATTAGGATTTGCAGAGCTAAAAAACATTCAGAAAAGCTGTAGTATGATAGTAAATACTGTTTAGAATAACCTTTTATTTCCCCTAGCATATATTTTTTGAGTTAAAGAAACTCCTTGTCCTGACTTCTTGCTGCACCTGCTTTTTCTTGCTTTCACCTGACAAAAGATAACTCCTCATTCTTTTCCCACTTCTTTGTGATTCTTGAAGAGGCAGCACCTTCCAAGGCACTTATACATTTCTTCTTTATCTTTTCATGCTACTTTTTGCCTTAGGTATTAATTTGTTTTAAATGGGGATTTTCTCTAGGTAGCTTACCAAATTTACCCATTCACTACTTAAACAAAAATTATGCAAAAACCATAGTAATCACCATGACTTCATAAGCAAGCTGATTCTTGCTCTATTCTTCTGAAATATGAGTGAATGGATGTCTTCTGAAGTAAAAACTATGAATAATAACAATAGATACACGGAAGGGATGCTATAAAAAGTGGTTGCATGTATGCAGTAAGCACAGACCTCAAAGAAAGAAACAGTTATCTCATAATGGCCATACTCAAGGCCTTTGATTTGTCTATATACAAAACAAGACTAAGAATTCAAGATTTAGAGAGGATCAGAGCCGAACTTAAGTGCAGTTGCCAGTTTAATAGCTGCATGTATTAAAAATACCAGCATAGAAGTTGATTATTTAAGCTCCTCAGTGATGCATGCCATGGATCTGAGTCTATCATTTGGCATCTGGGATATAGAAACTGTTGTCACCTGAAGATTTTCTTATAATCCAATGATAAGTGGCATAAGAAGTGTCTGTTCCTAGAAATGAAGGGTGGTCAAGGAAACAAGCTTTGAAATCCTTACTCTTTTCTCCTTTTTTACACTAACTATGAGCCCAGTGAACTATTCATATACCTGATGGATGGCAAACAGAAACATTGTGACAAAAAGTGCTCGGCTTCGTAATCCAAATGTTTAGAGGTAGATCACATCTCCTGAGCTGCTGACTTTTAGCTGTGTGTAGGTGGAATGGAGCCAAACAATGTCCGCATAGTTTGCGCACTAGTGTATAATTAGCCAAGTACTTAAGCTTTCCTTTTTGTTTTTGATCTTTTACATGTGATAGCTAATGTTCTGTACATAAAAATGAGACAAAGTGCTCTCTCCAATTCTTTCAGAGTATCTCCATTTATAGAGATGTCAGAGAGCTTTTTTTTGTTATAATTCTAGGGAACATGAATGTCTGAGCTTCTGAACTGATTAACATCTTGTGCATGCAAATCTAACAAAAAGGAATCTATTTACAGCTTGACTTCACAGCAGATTGCTACCATATTAGCAAACACCTTTAGGTTGTTTGAAAAAGTGATGATTTGTTATTTCCTTTAGGCTGTGTTTCTCTCACTTATGTATGGCTGCTTTTTTCTCTCTTTTAATGATATCCCCATCATCAGCACCACCACCAAAAAAAAAAAACTACTTTAATAGTTGCTCCCCAGGTTGGTGGATAATATTCATAAAATAATTTAAGGTGTAGCATGGAAACTTCCTCTTTCAGTCTATCTGTGGTTATCTTCAAGTTTTTACAGATGGCTGCAAGACAACCCATAGAATCTTAATGCAAATTAGAATTTCAATGTGATTATGACTGAATATGAAGAGAGTGTGCGACTAAATACATCAGAATAAATTAGTAAAGAAATCTGTTTTTAAATGGTTTAAAAGCCAAATTTCTGTTTAGCTGTCTCTGCTATACACATATATTATCAATTTAATATTGAATCAATTCAATTTCTGCTGTAGAGGTAAAAATTGATGCGCATTCATTAGCTACAGACAACAATAAAAGAAAAGCTGAATGATCATTCAGACTATTTTACAATCTCATGCCTAGGAGTGGTTATTTTGGGTCAAGGATATTGTGAAGGAGAGGGCAAGCAAGGACAAACAAGAAAGCTTGCTCATTTGCTCCTATGTTGTACCTGTTCTAAATTTGGCTGTTTTCAGGGAATTCAATCCTAGCATGTTTAAAAGCAGTGCTGAATGAACAAAAGCTTGTCTGGGAAAAGGGTACCAGGTTCTTAGTGGATGTGAGTTATCATGGCTGCACTTAAATCAATTAAGCTACAGGTTGTGATATACAATATTCAAGAAAACACGCACACATATGTATTTTAAATATGTGTATATCTTTATCTTAACATATTAATGAAGAGGAAGGCAGAATCAGATAAATGTTTACATTTTTAATGGGCATGGAGAGTAAACCTACTCAAAGGTAATGCAAATATATTTTTATAATTAAATATAGCCTAAGAAATGTGAAAGTAAAGACTGATAAATGTTAAATAATGTAGTTGTAACTTAGCAGAAATTTCACAGTAGAATACTTACACAGAAGAAAGATCAGTTTTAGGACTCCACTCATAATTTTTAGGAGCCTTAGTCTTGGAGATGTATTCTGTTGCATTAGATATTACCGAAGTACTGCTAAGGCCACCCCTGAAGTACTGTACCAAGTTGTGGGCTCCCCCATAGAAGAGAGGTGTGGACATAGAGTCCAGTGAAGGGCCACTAAGATGCTTAGGGGGGTTGAGCTTCTCTCCAGTGATGCAAAGGCAGATATATCTGAAACTGTTCAGAAAAAAGAGAAAAGAAGGCTTATGGGGACCATATTGATGTGTGTGAATACCTAAAGGGAGGGAGCAAAGAAGAGGGATGCACTCTTTTTAGTGGTGCCCAATGACAGAGCAAGAGGCAATGGGCACAAACTGAAGCATGGGAGGCTACTCCTGAACATGGGGAAAAAAATTTTTCACTGGGAGGGTGACCAAGCACTGGGACAGGTTGTCTATGGAGACTGGAAGTCTCCTTCCTTGTAGATATTCAAAATCCATCAGAATTTTGTCCAAAGTAACCTGCTCTATGTGTCCCTGCTTGAGCATGGGGGTTTCTAAATGGCCTCTAGAAGTTTCTTCCATCCTCAACCATTCCTCACTTCTGTGAGACAGGGCTGCTAACTGGTGAATTTTTGGAAGTTTGAACCTTGCTTATGGTGCTGGACTCTTGCCACAGTATGGAATGAGGGCTATTTTAGGCATCCATTTCAATTTATCTGTTAGGAGACTTAAAACTCAAGGAAAATAAATTAATGTCTTATGCTAATGTGAGAATTAGTCTTATACTTTATGTGTAGTGGAAATTATACTTGTGCAGATAGAGTGTAAAGAATGTAGCTGCACTAACATGCTAATTTCTCTTATGGTAGAAGAAACAAAACTGATGAAAATGTTAAAATTAGAGACTTCACTGAATGAAAAACATTCCAGGACTTGGGGGATCCAGTGTTTCTAAGTATGTTAAATAGCCAAACCTAAAATTGAAGCTAATGCTTGGATGTGAACCTTACTATTCCTAAGCGATCTATTTTCAGTAGATTATGACATTGAGACCATTCTGTGCTGATAAGAAGATATAAAAATATTGTGTACACACACATACACACACACTACTGTTACCCATGAAGTACCTTAAAGTACAACAAAGAACGAAGAGTAGGATGGAAAGAGCAATCAGAGGGAGAAAAGCTTCTGTGAGAGGCTGACATCACAGCTTTTTCAGGTAGCTCTTGAACAGACTGAATATGGAAGGGAAGAGCAGGTGTTCATCTGAAATAAGGTCACCAACGAATAGAATACCAGACACAGTTTGCTAAAATTGGGTCTGACTCATTTTAGAACAGTATGAAACATTTTTTCTAAAAAGGACCAGTTCTCAAAAGGACTTTTTTTCTCCAAAGAGCTGGTTGGTCAGTCTACTTTTAGAACATCTTATGAAGGGCCGAGTTGTTGAGAAGTGCTGTCACTAAGCCATTCAGGCTTTCATTGTAAAACCTTTGCTCTTCCTGTCTTCATGAGAGTACTGAAGGTTAGTTAGTATGATAAAATGATGCTCAAGTATTTTGTCTTTTCAGTTATCTTATATTCCATTCTACCACTCTTCAATCTATTGTATGCCTACAGAGCATTACAAATGGATCAAAATATAGTTTGTGGTTTATCATTGTCAAAATATAATGGAGCCGTGATTAGTACAATAAATGCTGAAAGCACTGAGACCCAGTAAATAATACCAAATCTTCAAGAAAATTTCAAATTAAGACTTCCTAGTTGTTTACAAAATGTAACCCTGTGTTTATCATACACAAGCACAATGCTAAAGAATTTTTAACAAGAACAGACCTTAGTGATCAGAGATTTAACAAAGAAGGATATATTAAGCTGAGTTATAAAAGATAATTTCTTTTCTGTGCCTGTCTGAAAAATATGGCTATTAATCAATCAGACATTGCGTGTTACCTAAACATTGAATTTAGTCAATCAACAGCGGAAAGACAGTAGAGTATAGGAGATAAAAGAGCTTGGACACCTTGTGATACAGAGAAAATTGATTAGGGGGGTTTTGGGGCTCCAACTAAGCAAATAGTTTCCTTTGTGGTCCTCCTTCTGAGTTCTTATTACTCAAGTCTTCTGATGTCCTTTGCCAGACTCTCCTTCTTAATCTTTGCTCTCAATAAAGTCCATCAAGATGCTTAGATTAGTTTTCTTGATTTATTCAAGCCTGGTTAAGCTCAAATAGCTGTTTCTTGTGTTGACCTGGGCATTTTTTTTTTAAGTTCTTGAGCCCACAGTTTTAATTTTAGACATTTCTCTATCAGAAGAACTGAGTAATTCTTGTTTAGCAGGTGGAGCTCATCCTAATCTAATGGAGCATTACAAAACAAGAGAGATAGCTTTTTTTTTATGCACCTATTTGATTTGGAAATATCAGATGATGTGTTAAATAGCTCTTTAAAAATCTTGCAGATATGACTGATGCCACCTTTATTGACATTACTCCTAGGTATTAATATTTTATTAATTGTTTCAACATGGAAAAAGACCTGCTTTGCAAGATCAAAACTGGAACTGTAGAGATGAAGGAAACCCATGTCTCTGCATTATTCTGTAAATACTAATTAAAATTTTTAAAAAAGGAAATTACTAACTTTTCAGATATCTTGTAATATTTTTCACTGAGATAATTTTTATATTTCAGTTTTACACTGACTTACATTTCACCCTCAATTCTGGTGGTTTTCAAAGTGTGTAAATTAGCTACAAATACAGTTATGCTATATCCAGGAATATTCTCAGTTCTGTCACTGCATGTTCAGTTACTGATAAATCATAGAGGGGATCATCCCAAATATGATGTCTTTTACGTCTGATGAGAAAATGCAGCTGTATGGTTCACACTCAGATAAGATTAATATATCTATACTGTGCTAGGGAATTTTCTTGCTGGCACATTGAAGAAATTTTTTGAGTTTATGTTAAAGTCATTCATAAAGTTGGTGATGAGATTACTGATGATACCCATATTTAGGATTAATTTGTCATACAAAATACTAGAGATTGTTCTCAGTAAGGATGACAGTACATTTCCAGCTGTTTAAATACCTGAAATGTTCTGTCTAAATTAACATTCTTAACCTATTACTACCTGAACTGATAATTGGTAAAATTCTTTATCAATTCCATTATCTATGTGGACCAATAAATGGCAAACCAACAGTTCATTACTTTCTTTTAAAATACAAATATGGGAAAAGTGAGATGCTATAACATTTGACTATTTGCATTTGCCTTTAAGAAGTTTGGCTCAGGAGATGAAGCTGGATTTGTCAAAAATCTTTTGTCTCTCATGGAATTCACTTAGAGACTAAAAATATATTAACTTGAACCAAGGGTAAAATCCTAACCCATTGCAACAAATTATAAGGCTGCTTTGGCTTCAGAGGTTACCACTAATATATTGTGGTTGTCTACAGAAGAAAACCTAAGAAGCATGAATGTAAGTGCTCCTGATTCACTTACATTGTGATGACAACTTAATCTGAAAATAGTCTTTCTGTTCATATTATTTTCTTCACATACATGTTTCGTACTTTGACATTTCTGTTACATATCTTTGTTTTTAGGAGTGGATCTTGATAGCTTGAGGTATTTTCTGAAAAATCTCGAGGAGTTTTATTACCAGCAAGCGATAAAATTTCAAACATGATTTAGCATTTTTAATTCTTCTATTTATCTTTGCCTCTGTATTTTAGTCGGTTGTGTCCTCAGCCTGGATTCTCTGACAAGTCTATGGACTTTGATTTCTGTCTGGAGGTATGGTCTGTTTAGTTAGCAAAAGCACTCAGCTGTATGCCAAAAGCTGTGATTATTATTTAGAACTAACAATGTTGAAAACACAGAGCTTGTTTTTTTCAGTACTTATTTTGGTTCTGTTTGAAGGCACTGGGCCAAAGTCACGAACAATGTGAAAAGCTGTAATTCTATTGATGTTGGTATATTCAATCCTCTAACTCTGAGGCTAGATTGGCCTATTGCCTATGCATTTCAACTTTCAGAGGATCTGATACCAGAGCAATGGACACAGAATACATTTGCCTGTCAGTCTTTTTCAATTGCTCGAGAGTCAGTATGGTATATTCCTCTATAGCTGTAATTATAGTTCTCAAGGGATAGTCAAGACACAGAGCTTTCATTTCAGACAATGCTTGTTGCCTCAAGGGGGAACAATAAACATGCAGATATTCTTAGAGAGCCACTGGCACTCACAATAGCTGTTCCTAGATGTATAGGATCATAATGCTGACGAATTGTATGGTTTGTTGTACGTTTTTTTTAATATAGTTGCCAGCAGCCTCAAACCGCAAACTAGTCCAAAGGCTGAATTCATTTATAAATTTCATCTAAGCTAGCACCAATAGCCCAATGAAATGGTAGAAAGAGTGGCATAAAAAGTTTGCAAATATGCAAACTGCACAGTTAATTTCAAAGTTATCCATATCTGCCTGGTAAATAAACCCTTTTAGACTGGTACGGCTAAACTGAAGATGAGCGATGGAGTCTGCCGAGGGTTCCCTTCTGCATCAGAACTTGACCACACACTGGGAAAAGTACAGGCACCAAAACAGTCCTCTGGTGCTGTCCTTCATTCTCCCTGAGGATCAGCCAACTTTGCACACAACTGACTAGGAGTGAGTGCTGGAACATCTTAGCACAAAGAATCACGGGCTCTGTTCTCATCAAATACAGCTGAGTGCAGAAACAAAAGACTCTGCTGTTAAAGGAATCACTGTGCTATAAGATGCTTGCTGCAGGCACCCAGCCTGGATGCTCGGTCCTGGGTGCCAGTCTGTCAGCTCACTGGCTACTGCAGATAAGACCTGGGTAGCAGAATGAGCTGCCCTCCCTCTCCCTCTGCATGTGACAGTATGACCTGGCTACAGGAATCAGAGATGGAAATGGAAATGGTCTGTCATTCCTTGTCATAAACAACGGCTGTTTGGAAGGAATTGAAAAAGGTTCTAAAGTGGAGGCAAAAGTGCATTCCTATTATAAATGTCATTTATTTAAATACCAGGATCACTTAAAGGGTATTTTATTCATTTCCTTGCTTTTGAAAAATTGAAGGAATATGTCTGAGAGTTTCACCTCAATGATCACAGTACAGAAAGCAAGGAAACAAGAGGTCAACTGGCAGTTGTCGGTTTTCCCATTACATTACACATCAGAAAATTAGGCTCTCTGTGATTTACCATTTGTGTTGTTTATTGCCTTCATCCAGTTTTGAAAAATTCACTTTTAAAAATATAGTATTAAAACTCACAAATCCTTAATTCTGTCAGAATGTAAGTAAATTAGCATAATTAATAATTAAATTGTTATGCCTTCTTGTTCTGAAGGTACTTTGAGTACTGTTGCTAAGCCATTTTTTTTCGAGCACTATAAGGGTTATGAGTGCAGTAGATTATTTATCCAGTACATTATGTTTAAGATCTTGTTCTTTTAATAAAGGTGAGAAACTGAGGGGCTGATTACTTTTGTTGTCTTAGATGGAGATTACTAAATAGATGACTTTTTTCAGAGTTGTGTTTAATAGGTTTGGACACATTTCACAGGAGTCTGTATCTTTTCCATTCACAGAATTCCTGCAGAAGCAGTGATCCCAGTAACTTCAACACCTTAAAAATACTTGAATGACTTTGTTTTCAGATGTTACTGTGATCAGCCAAGATTCTGTGTGACTAGAGTGAAGGAAGAGTGAAAGGTCTCTTGCATCTTTTCTTCGAAGCAGTACGTCTTCCTCTTCATGTGACCTTATGTGTATATCTTTGTGTTCAAGGCAGAGATAGTCTTAGGATGAATGAAGGCTGGCAAAGAAAAGAGGGATTTTCTGGAGGCCCCACATGGCCTACATTTATAAAAATGATGACCAAAATGAGGACAGATGTGAAAAAAGGTTCAGTTATTTTTAGGGACATATATTTGCTCCACTCACTCCTTCTGTGGATAACTGTGAATGAAGTGGAGGATTAGGTTCTGAGTATTCAGTATTGCAATTCTTCCACTGTAAACTTCCATCTGTGAGTAGTCCACTGTTCTTCCACTCAGGCAACAGAGGGAAGGGAAGGAGAACAAGTTAGAGGTTTGCTGTGAAAAAGTACTGCTGCATTAAACATCCTTTGAAATATGAGCTTTGGAACAGGAGATGTGCAGCACAGCTGAAAGACGAGAGACCAAATTGGGGGCAGAAAGAAATATAAATACCTGTCATCAAAATTCATCTGCCACGTCTAAACTCAGAAGCTAAAAGTAACCCAATCCTGCTTATCAGAAACTCAGTGGATTTTAGGTGAATTATCCTAAAGTTGTGACATTTTTTTAATGACTGAGAACAGTTTTTTATTTAATAAGAGCATGATAACTTTGCTTCCCAAGATCTCTTCTACACATCAGGGTAAGTCACAGGAGGATACATGTGCTGTGGGACAGAAAAGAGGATTATTACACTAGTTGTTTATGAGTTGGTCAGAATAACCAGAAGAACATCTTACGTTCTTTAAATGAAGAAGACTGCCAGTTAGGTTTTTTGAATTATTTGAGAGTCAAATAATTAAATAATTGAATAAATTCAGTGTTTCTGCCGATTTTACTGCTAGCCAGCAATCAGATCATTGCCTCTTATTAAAAAAACAAAACAAAACAAAAAAAACCAAAAAAGAAGTGGAGTGATTTTTAGGATTTAACTTCTGTTATGGGATTTAAACTACCTATGATTGATAATGTGCCTTCAAGCTTTGGGAGCCTTATTGATCATACAGAGTTTGAAGTTTCTCAGAATTACTTTGCAAAGTATTTATGAACTCCCGTGAGACTAAAATGCATAGAACTTGAACTAAATGCATCCCTTATTTTTGAATACCAATTTAAAATGCCTGGTAAGAAAAATGAAAAAGAAAATAATTTTAATTCAACAGAATTAAAAAATTTGGTAAATTCTGTTTTAATTATGAATGTCTTCAAGTGTTTTAATTAATTTTGAAAATTAAAATAAAATTTGAAATTATATTGTGAACACATAATTTAAATAACACCAGAACTCAGAGTAGTTGGCTAGTCCTTTGGCTTTAGGGGGAAGTTTGGGTTTGTTGCATTCATTTTCAGCTCTGCTTCATGGACAACCGAATGTTTCTGTGCTGTAAAGCTGTCTTTTCCCCCACCTCTGCAAACTATGCTCTTGGGCCAGTTTCAGGGAGTGTGCATAACTAACTTCCATCACTTCAGTACAAATAAAATAAACTGCTGGAGTCTTTCTTCCCCCAAGTCAATAGCTGTGTAACTTCATGCCTTCTTATATTTATCTGATTGTACATATTGCTTTACCCAGAAAAACCTGCTTTATATGCTTATCCTCTCAATATATTTTTGCTTTGTCTTCCTGAGTCTTAAGCCATATATATTTTTATTTCTCAGAAACCATCTTCCTGAGGGAACTGGTTTCTTTAAGGGCTGCCCCTTTCAAAGTGACCCACTGCAGACAGACTCAGCGACTTTAATTTGCTTTTACCTTCCTTCAGCAAAACAGAGATCACAATTCAGTAATCTGCTGGCAAGAAAAACAAACAGTGACAACCTCAAGCACTCCAGACTTCTCGGAGAGCATTCAGAGTATAAAAATAACCAAGTTCATATTTGTTTATTTTGCCTTTTGGTTTTAGAACAGTTTGAGTCCACCTGGATGATATTTTCAAATTCTCTCCTGCAACTAGGGATCTGCATGTATATTTTATTTACAACCCACATGGCCTTCTTCCTCAAAATGCTCATGCATTCTTCTAAGAGCCAAAAAGCACAGAAGAGGCTACAAAATATCTGATAAATCCTGATAGCAAATACAAAATTTGCAACTTCCCTTGGCATGACTATTCCTTCCCTTTTTGGGGATAGAGGGAACGAGAAAAAGAGGAGGGCATAAATGCATTCTTTACAGAATCATTTTATTCTCACCTCTTCTCCAGCAAAGGTGAGACAAAGGACAGTTTATCACAACAAATAATCTGTTGCTTCACTTAGCTCAATCAGTCTCATACACAAAACTGAAGTTCTACTGTGAAGATATTGTTTATTCTTATTGTATGAGTCTTTTTTATACTTGAGTGACTTCAGAATTGACCCTGCAATAAAGTCAGTGTGAGTGACTGTTTTAGAGGCCTACAATATGCTTATTTTAAATGGGAAAAAATTCTAGGAAAAAACCCTTCTTTACTTTCTTACTGCAAGTGGAACTGAAGCTGAGAGGGAGCAGTAATTCTACCTTTGCCACTGCAGAATGGGAGCCGGAGGAATGGGGGGCAACACTAGAGGAAAGCAAAATTTGAAATCTGTTTAAGCAGCAGAGACTATGAAAGCCAGCTTGCATAACAGGGTTGAACTGTACAGACATTTCA
Source organism: Oriolus oriolus (assembly GCA_013400235.1). Taxonomy (NCBI): domain Eukaryota; kingdom Metazoa; phylum Chordata; class Aves; order Passeriformes; family Corvidae; genus Oriolus; species Oriolus oriolus. The sequence goes on from VXBT01010978.1 coordinate 137,566, forward strand.
AGGTGTGCAGCCCTCTAGTGTTTTAAGATCAAATACTGTGAACAGTGGGATCCAACAGCTTTTCTCCAGCTAAGGGAGCTTTCTACTGTGCCAAACAACTTTTGCATTTTCATTCCCAGCTGAAGTGTAGCAATGAAGAGACCTGATTCAAGCAAATTAGTCACACATCAGCTGCTTGCCTGTATGTTACTTATATGGAACAAGTTACAAGTTCCAGCAGGTTTTATAATCAATGCAGCAGCTCACCGAAGAAGACATACTCTGCACAGGCAGATTTTGTCATTTATTCTGTCAGTTCCATACTTGCCAGATATGGTATATCGCATAAGACCTCTTTATATTATGGGGATTTGCAATATTTCTGAATTTCACTGAATTTCATTGAAATAAATAGAATTGTGCTTTTTTACTTTCGAAAATGAGTTTGACCCATTGATCTAATTTGGTTCATTCTATTTCACCAGTCACTTAATGTACCAACTTTCTGAGGCAAAATGTTTCCACAGAGGTGTCTACTCACTTGTTATGGAAACTTAAAACAATCATTGCTCCCCTCAAAAACAACCCCAAAACCAAGCCCCACATGTGGCAGGAGCACATCACACACACACCCCTGCCTCGCTGGCCAATGTGTGGCTGCTAACAGCCTTTCATGCCCCTGTTTTCATGTCTTACAGCAGCACACCATGGCTATGGCAGTGTGCTGGGTTTGGTTGGGGAAGAGTAGTTCATTTTCTTCTGAGTAGCTGGTATGGGGCTGTGTTTTGGATTTGTGCTGAAAGCAACGTTGATGATGTGGAGATGTTTTAGCTATTGCTGAGCAGTTCTTAAACAGAGCCAAGGCCATTTCTGCCTCTCACCCCACCTCACCGGTGAGGAAGCTGGGAGTGCACAAGTTGGGAGGGGACACAACTGGGACAGCTGACCCCAACAGACCAAAGGAATATTCCATACCATATGGCATCCTGCTCAGCATACAGAGCTGGGAGAAGAATGAGAAAGGAGGGGATGGATGTTCAGAGTGATGGTCTTTGTCTTCCCAAGTCACCATTCCACGTGATGGAGCCCTGCTGTCCTGAAGGTGCCTGAATGCCTACCTGCCCGTGGGAAGTAGTGAACAAATTTCTTGGTTTGCTTTGGTTTTGTGTTATCAATTGAACTGTCTTTATCTGAAGCCATGCATTTTCTCACTTCTACCCTTACAATCCTCTCCCCATCCCACTGGGCGGGGGTGACCCAGCAGCTGTGTGGGGCTGAGCTGCCTGACAGGGTTAAAGCAGAGCAGGTGGGTGCACCACGACCCAGGGCCACACCCGGTGTGGGCAGTGAGAAGGGTGGGACCCCTTGGGCAATAGACAGAGGCCCCAGCTAAGGAGGGGCCAGGCCTGGGCAGTGCCCATGTGCAGCCATGAGCCCCGTCTGAACAGTTATCTGTGGGGTCCCCACCCATGACCACATCAGGTCTGTGAGGTGAAGCCTTGCCCTGGGGACCGAGACACTGCCCATGGAGACTTGCTGGGATGTGTGCCCTCACACTACCCCCAGGTGAGTGATTTTCTTTCTACTGGATGTCTCTCAGTGATCCTTTGGGTGGAGCAGCTGGATCTTCTGGTTCCCCTGGGGCTCTGTGTGTGTCAGTCCATGAATGTGCACTTAGGGCCATTGTCCATGTAGTAACAATATCCCCAGCAGGCATAGGGATCTCGTAATCTATTAAACACCACGGGTCACCCTTGGTGTGTGTCAGTTTTGGCCACTGGTTTTGGTTTCCAATCGAAGTTTGTCTGTTTTTGTTACCTGAGTGAAGCTGTTTTGGCGTACCTCTGTGACACCCACGCGATTCAGCACTTTACCAATGCAAGGTGAAAACACTAAAACAGCTAAGGAGGCTGACATGGCACATTTTCTTTATTGGCTTAGAGTGGGAAGGACATGTTCTCAGGGCAGAGCCTGCTGCCCTGAATGCAGTACTTAGAGCATTGTTTACAGTTATGTTATTATGTGCTTTAGAAAACCCTAAAATGGAAAAAAAAAAAAGACGAACAAAACCCAACAAGCATCAAAAGTCTGCTTATAGGTAGCAAAGTAAAGAAATAAGATTTAATGCAAATTTACAAATCATGAAAAATAAGTGTAATTGCCTAAATACACACTCAAAGATAATAGTTTCCTGGGTTAACAATTTTTCTTTTGAAGCTTTGGCTTTGTAGAATAACCTTGAGTCACTAATTTTCAAAGGTTTTTTTTTTTCATCTTAAAGTAGCAAAATGGTACATCCATAGCCAATGTGTTAGTCTCATATGCCACAGTAATAGGATATTTAAGAAGGTGTATATATAAAAAAGACTTCATAAACCAATATACTAAAACTGATTTGTTTTCCAAGGTTTATTTATAAATATGTGGTTGAAAACCATTTTATGCATCATATTACTGTGAGTGAAAAAGAGGTGCTGAAGATGCTAGGAAGAGCAAAATAAATGAGCTTCAATTTTTCCCCTAAGTTGAGCAAAGAAATCAGAACCTTCTCAAGTTCCCAAGTAAATCTCTGCGTGTTGACTCTGTGTATGGGGTGTTTTATCTGTGATGTTGGTAACCTGATGGCAAACATCATAAAAGCTGTACAAAAAAATAAAAATAAAATCGTTGGCAGAGCATATGCAGTCACCCAGAGCAACAGAGGGGATTGTTCTAGGACAAGTGACAAAGTTTCTCTTGGTATATACTGATTTGTCACTTCCCTTGGGAAATAAATACGTCAATGCATTCGCTGCCTTATGTGTAATAAAATACCCTTCCAGCCAAAGAAACAAATAAGTGCTTCACTCCTCCTTCCCTCTCCACATAATAAGAAAAACTGAAGTCATACTTTTTGTCTCCTAGCAATCCCTCAAATAAGAAGCAGTGTCCTGTAATTTGATTCAGTTAAGCACTAACCTCCGTTCCATTATTCAGGAATGTCAAATCTAAGCTTATGGGAGAAGGATTTTGAGCAAGAGTGTTTTTAGTGGGCGCAGTTTATCTTGATTTCACATGCAAAGTGAGAAAAAACGAGGCACAGTGAATCTGAAGTCAGCGTATAACCTGTGTGTGTGGGTTTGCACCTCTCAAGGTGTGCGGGGGCCATGCAACAGGGTGCAGTCACATACTAGCAGAGGGTGCATTTGGTGACTTCTCACTGCAGAGAGGGTTCCTTGAGTGTCCGCCAAATCTACAGATTCAGCTTTATGTTCCAGCATGATCCTCTGTAGTGGAGACTACAGAGCAGCCGGACTGACTTGCCTTCTGCTTGGTCCAGGCCATCTATCTCTTGCACTTTAACATTCCTAGAATGGAGGAATTTAAGCAAAGATGGTTTGTGACTTTGTCAGTACTGCAACGTTGAGTTTCCATCTGTTTTACTCCTGTAAAAGAATGCATTTTAGTGCTACCCCAATGAATTTAGCTAATTGCGAGTTCAGCCTGGTTCTTCAGGTGTGCTTTATAGGAAGAGCCCAGCTGTGCTGGAGTACTGTAGATTGTTTCCATATTGCTCTGTTTAAGGAAACTTTTGGTGGAACTCGATGCATGTGGCTTGAGTAAAACACAGTATTTTTTTATTTTAATTTGGGGAGGGGAGGATTCAGTGACTGGCAGTGTTAAAAAAAGTATGTAATAAAAATTGGTCTCAAAAATTGTATTCTGTAAGAAATGTTTGTTATGAAGGATCAAGCTGAGTTTCAAAAGCTTTTATTCTGTAAGACAATACTGTATTGATCAGAAAAGTGTAACTAGCAGCCATTTTCTTGTATGCTTAGATTAAAAAACAAGCTGGAAGAGGAGAGAACTGTTTTGTTTAGTGCCAATCATGAATCCTTACGTTTCCTTTTATTGTTGTTTTTTGAGGGTTGATTTTTGTTTATTTTGTTGTTTGTTTTGGTTTTGTAATTTAGTTTTGGTCCTTTTTGGAAATTTAGTTCAGTTATGTTGTGAAAGTAAAGACAGGGAAAAATAATTGGAAGTATCTGTTATATTCAAGAGATAAATTTTGCCTTTCCAGTTATTACTTGTTATTTGACAGTGTCTTAGTTCACAGTGTCGCATCTTGAAAGCTCTACAGTCATTTTAGACCTTTGAAATCTCTTCATGAATACTTAATTCTGCATTTGTAGGAGAAGAGTCTGTGCTGGAGAGATCTGTAGTATCGTTCAATCTGTGGCCTCTAGCTCTCAGTGCGGATTGTGCAAGGCAGCCGAATAAATTAGTATTGCTTTGAAACGTTTGTCCACTGGAATGTCACCCCTTAGATCCTTGCACAGAGCATACAAAATAGCACCAGATGCAGACAGTGATGTATGTTCCACTGTGTTTCTCCCAATTATTGTCATGAAGCTCTCTTGCCTGCATTGATGTTTTGTGAGAAGAACAGAGAACAGCACTGGTTCCGGAATGTATATGTGTGATGAATGTCATTTATTTTCATTTCTTTGTTGCTCTGTAAAGGAAGTGACTGGGTAAAAGTGAGGCAGATTTATTTGCTTGTGTAGGGAAGATACCAGAGCAGAGGGTAGAGAAAACGTGGCAGCTGAGCCTGAAGAGCCTGAAGTACAGGCAGAGGGCAGGGAGCTGGTAAAAAGGGCAGGGAGCAGATGTGATGCAGAAATAAAAACTTCTGAGGGATGCAGAGGGTACTGTGCAGAGTGTGCTGAAACCCAGATTGAGCCATTTGGTCTGAAACCAAGCCTAGGGAGAAGGAATTGCTTTCAAATACATGACTTGGGATACAGCAAATGGGGCATTCTTTACAATCCTGTTTTATTTCTGTTTTACTTAACTGGTTCTGAGATTTCTCTGTTAAAAATATTTACTCTAGTGTTAGTTCACATGAATACTTGCATTAATGATTAAGAACCTGTTGGAGAGTTTCAGGTACTCTTTATCCTAAAAGGAAGTACCATTTCAAAATAAGTAAAGGCAGTACTTCAAAGGTCTGGATGCCTTTGGCTCTTGTCACAACAGATTGAATTTTTCAGATAAGAAATGCATATTTATTTTTTTTTAAGCAACCTCCATGAATTACTTGCTCTGAAAATGAATTCTGTAACCATTTCACTATTAGGATCAGGCAGACATAAATCAGGAGTGGCATAGCCTCTACCCTAGTTTTTTTTCCTTTTTTTCCCCTCCCTTTGTTTTTATTTATTTAGACATTTTTCCAAAAAGGAAAAAAAAAAAACCCAAACCAAAATGAAACCACAAACAACAAAAAAAACCCCAAACCAGATAGTTGGCATGCGAGGTGCTGCTCTTTATGCATGTTAGAAGCAGTGTCTTGATGACCCTAATATGCTTCTGGAAAATGTGAAAATAAGCAGTAAGAATAAAAAGGATGTATTATTTCTTTTTCTGATTTTTAATAACTTCCAACAGAATTAACTTCTTTGAGCTACTCATGTATGGCCTCCTTAATGTACTGAATGCCATGCTGTTCAGACAAACCAGAGCCCATAATAAAAACAATTCAATTAGACAAGACACTTAACCATTTTACCCTTAAGTGTAAATTGATATGTGAACTGAACTCAGTGGAATTTTCCCACTGAGCTCAGTTATGCTGGAATAGATAAAATGTCACTGGCTTGTGTACATGTCTTCTTAAAAGTGAGGGGGTTTGGCACATGCCACTGCAATTCTGGCAAACATTCCCTCTCACCCTCTTTTTTGCTTTTGGATTTCCTGAGGGTCCTAATTAATAAAGTTAGCAAGAAAAGCAGTCACAGTCTATTGGCACCCCTAATGGACTTTCATCAGAAAGGAGGCCAACTTCTTGCCTCTTTCTGATCTTCAGTTTATTGGCCGCAATATCTGATTTGGATCTGAATCCTTTATTTCTTTTCAAGACTTCTGTAATTATAAATTCCTTGCCAGAGAACTCAATTTTTTAAATTTCATACTGAGTTAATTTCTCTACAGTTATATGCCCTTTTGAGGGAAAAGTCAGGGGCTTTTGCACTTACAAATACTCTCTTGGGCCACAACCAAACGTCTACGTTCTTAGCTTCGGAACACCTGGGACACACAAAAACTGATACATTTACACAAGATACTGGCTATACATACCTATGAAATAGAAGTTTTAGAGCTCAAGTATAACCTTGGAGTTGGCTCTGTAAGAATGACTTCTTTGAAAACCTCTCAGCATTTAAAAAAAACCCAAAAACCTTAGTTCTTACTTTGATATTTGTTTGCATAGATTTGAAAGCTTTAAAGAGGAGGTAACCTTGACTAATCTTGCTTTACAGATTGGAAAAGAAGGATGCAGCTCTCCTAACTTCACTGAGTAAACCCTGTCAGGGCTGTCTACGTTAGGTCCCGCTTGCAAGCAATAATGTAAAATGAAAGTTTTCTCAATGAAAGTTGCCTGTTCTGGATGGACTATTAGTAGTGTTGTGTATTTACAGAGGCTTGTGTCCTTTGACATTTGCGCACAGGCATCACAATTCTTAATAGGTGCATAATGTAACACCAGCAACACAGAATGCAAAGTGGCTGGAAATTAATGGGATTTATGGTAAAGACACTTGCATAACAGACTTTGGCTCTTGTTCTTGCTTCTTTACCATGGAAAAAGCTGACAGAGCTGGGCCTGTTCAGTCTTGAAAAGAAACAACTGAGAGGGGACCTTATCAATGTCTCCAAGTATCTGAATGGAGGGTGTCAAGAGGCTCTTCTCAGTGGTACCAACCAATAGAAGAAGAGGCGAAGGGGACAAACTGATGCACAGGAAATTCCACCTGAATATGAGGAAGAACTTGTTCACTGTGGGGGTGACCATGCACTGGAGCAGATTCTCCAGAGAGTTTTTGGAGTCTCTGCTACTGGAGGATTCAAGAACTGTCTGGATGCAATCCCATGCCATGTGCTCTAGGATGACCCTGCTTGGGCAGGGAGGTTGGACCAGATGACCCGCAGTGGTTGCTTCCAACCTCACTCATTCTATGAAAGAGGGAAAAAGTCTCAGCGTGGAAGAAGGTGGAAGATTAGCAGTAACTCATAATGATATAGGCTTGTTACCAAAAATTCTGGAGGAGTATGAGCCCACGTCTGGGAGCATGAGAAGTCCAAAGCTTAAGTGGTCACAGGGAGATGGGAAGTTCATTTACACTGCAGCATTATTTGAGTAAAAGAGGGAGGAGGTCAGAATGCAGCAGTGACATGGACAGTAGATCAAATGAAACTGAGAAACGAAAAGCTAAATGGCTAAATGCAACAACTAATATTTTCCTAGTAAGGCTGTGTGACATTCCTGAATAATTTTAAAGTGGACCAGAGCATATCCCATAGTCAAGGTTTTCCATGTAGATTGTCACTAACTCGATGACAAACTTAAGTTCAGTTACAGTATTTTTTTCTGTACAGAGCAAGAAGAGCGTACATCAGAGCATTCCCACTACAAAACCAGGTGGTGAGGAAGTGGCCGCTAGCAAATGGGGCAAGAAAGTGGATTTCAATATTGTAGGTAGTCTGGGGTCTGAATGTGAATTGAACAAGTCAAATTTAAGAGTGTGGGGTGTAACACAGCATGCAGCCAATTGCCGGCAGCCCCCTGGGCTGCATCTCTCCAGAGAAAGATCAAGCACATGGCAGTGGAAGGGAAGGATGATGTACTAAAAGGGAGCCTTAAAAGTGTATCAGTCTAGGGTCTGTTTAACCTCCAGGACCTCTGTGAAGACAAGAAGTAGAGAAAGTAACGAGTGAACAAAGAGAATGGGAAAGGAACGATAACTGAGTCAAAAGTGGATAAAGTGGAAAATGACAAGGACATGAGTGAGGATGAAGTGGATGGAGGATTGCACAAGGGAGAGAAGGAACCATATTGTGCTTTGAGAGAAGTGTGGAAGAAGTTTCCTTTTAGAATTTTCCACTCAGCAGTATCTAAAGCTCACGATAAACACTTCATTATTTGTACTGTTTCTGGTAGCACTAAAAGTTTCACATTTGAGCATCTGGGCTTGAGCCTGCGGTGTCTGTGTCACAGGTAGGGGATGAAGCTGGGCACCCCCAACATCTCACCTCTTCCTGGAGCAGGATGGTTTGCCTGGGCTACAGGCACAGCATGGATGAGGCACAGCCATGGGTGAGGCAGGGTTGGTAACCACACACCACACAGCTACCGAGGCTCAGGGTGGGTTCTGTGCTGGAGAGACTGGAGCGAGTCAGGGCTCTTCTGGCAGGTGGGTACCAGGGCACTTCTCAGAGGTGCCATTCAAAAGTGGAAAGGTAGAAGAAATGGCTGCTAGGTGAGTGGTTCAGAGAGGCCATTCATACCTATACTCTGTCCTTTCTCCCAGCTCAGGGGCTGTCACATATTTAATCGTCTTCATTACTTTGCTGCTTTCCACTGGATGGACTTTTTTCTTAATTCTTTTTGAGACAAGGCAAGAACATAGACTATTTAAGGTCACTGCATTTAAAGGCTTTATTTTCATTATTGTTCTGTCTTTTAATACTCTGAGTTCTTCAGGCCTTAATAACATTGCTGGGCTTTTTGACTACTGTTGTACATGGAACAAACGGTTTTATTGAACTGTCCAAAATACTTTCTACATCTTTCTTTCTGAATAGATGCACTTAATTTAGAACCCATTTGTACATAGGGGGAATTCACATTATTTCATCCAGTGTATATTGCCACTTGACTACACTGAATTTTATCTGTTGAGTTTCTTAAATGCATAACTTTATTCAGCTTTTCTGAAGTTCTTCCTGGTCTTCTCTAATCTTGAGTAACCTATGTCACTTTGAATGTGAGTTTTAAAGGTTCCATTAATACTCTAAATGGTTTTTAATTTTTTGTTTTGTTTTGGGATTGGCAAGGCAGTATCAGAGGTACATTGAGAATACCTTTGTTCAGCAGAGCTGCAGTAATTGCTTCTGTCTCTAGTAGTTTGAAGAAAGTGAAATAAAGTGAAAATACCCATTCATAACAAGAAAATGTAAAGTCAAGTAGGCACAAAGTTTTTAATATTTAATTTTCCACATTATAAAGCAGACTCTTCTTCTCCGCCTTCCCATAAATGCAGAAATGGATAGGATTAATTAAACATTAAGCCATTATTCTTCCAAAAAGAAAAGTCCTTGCTGGTCATGCTTGATATAATATATTCCCAAGGTGATCTTTCTCCGTCTGAAGTTTCTCCATGATTGGTTCAAAAAATATTAATAATAACGGAATAAATATTTTGTTATCATATTGCTCTTATCTTTTTTTTTTTTACTGGAGAAAGGTATGTTATTTTGTGCATCTTCCTTAATTAAATAATTGACTGGAGGACTTATTCCATAATGGAAATGTTGTGTGGCATTCAGTGCAGGCAGTGATTTAGAAATCAGACAGAGTCTGCAGAAGGAAAAAGATTTGTAGGTCCTTAGGCTCTAAGGAAGAAGCATATTTACTTTCTAGACTGTTTGCCTTCTAGAAAAGGAGAAAGAGAGCAGGGAATGAAACCAACAGAATAGGGCCACTAGCATTTTTAGCTAATGATATGCAGTGTCAAGAAGGTGCTATTTGTATCTGTGAGATATTGCTATGAGCTGACAGAATAAGAAAACAAGAAACATATGAAGTAAACTGAAGAAAGCAAAAAGATTCCATCCAGGAAGAAAATAAACCAGAGTTTTTTTGGTTGTTGTTTTTTTTTTTTTTAATAAAAGCCGTGGTTGGTTAAATTACTTAAGGATTGCTTTTTGTGATCTTGAGCATATGAACATAACTATTGCATTGGCTGTGTCCTGTCTTCCTTAGTTTATCTTTATTCCTAGCTCTGTTACTTTGCAGAGTGTGCTTAGACTAACTGAATTGTTCTGGTCTACATTTTAACCATGGTAGCACTGAATTAAAATGATAGCTACAGACATATTTAAGCAGATAAATGTGAAAAAGTAAATTGTCTTTATGGACCTACAAAATTAGGTGGTGGTTGAGGTTGGGGTGGTGAGAGAAGGAGATAGGTCGATGCAGTATATTTCCTGATGTGATATTGGTAAAAAATGAGTTGTTGGGAAACTCCAGATGTAGGGAGGGAGGTGAGAGTTTTAAGAAACAGTCTGAGCATTTGCCTACTCCCTTTACTGCTCCATGGAAGCTTGGATGAATTCTGCTGATACTTTAACTCAGGCTTTATCTACTCTCTTTTGGGCAGTAACTCTGCAACTTGTAGCACTGTATTTTAATCTCCCAATGGTATATTTACTATCTTAGATCATATGTTAACAGCACAGTGATTCCCAGAAGAGAAAGAGGAAACCAGTCGTTACTCAGATGTAGAAAAACCTTCTCTCAGGCAACATCCACCAGTGTCTGTCTAAAATGAAACAAAAAGAAAAGTGGACAAATGATACAAACTTGGTGTGCAAGTGTCAGTAGGAGAGGAAGTGAAAATGAGACACTGGCCCAATCACTGCTGTGACTACAAGAATTCAATCTAAGGTAGGGCCTTTCTAGCTCCCAACTGCCATAACGTTGATTAACCTTGCAGTGTTTCAGCACAGGGTCATGCTATCCTGTTGACACTTTTCCTTTGAGATGTCAGTCACATTTCAATAACTTTCCAGTGTGGGCTTGTAAGCCCTGTCTTTTCATTGACTTAGAATGAGGCAGGTTGCTTATGAATACAGCTTGAAGTGTCACTCAGATATTCTTGTATTGTGTTATCCTTGATTGACTTGTCTGGGGTGGTGAAAAATTCAGGGTATCTAACTGCCCCTGTTTTGACAGTCAGGGATTTTTATTTTTTTTTTTCCCTTTTGAATTCCTGAAACTCTCTTGCCCTTCTCAGAAAATGAGATTTGGTGTTTGCTTTTTTTTCTTTATGCTGTTAACAAGCACAGGAGAGTCCTATCCTGCAGATGTGGTATCTTAGCATTACTGTCTGGAGTTTAGGTTCTCACAGCATGAAAAGCATCAGCTCCACTAATGGAAGATAATACGTTAATGATAGCAGAGAAAGCACCATTTTAGGAAATGACATAACGGAGATTCTGATTGGTTTAGCTTTTAGTTTTTCTGGCTTGTGTAATTCCTAAGGGTTAGGCCCAAAGCCATTTAAAAAGGGCCAGCAAGGAGAAAGGAAAAGCAATTCTGGTTTTTAATGTTTATTATTACCAACATAGACTGTAGCTGGCTTTGTGGAAGTTTCAGTATGTAGCAGAAAGCTATGTCCCAGGACAGTGATTATTCCAAGGCTCTGTTATTCAATAAACTGATTTATAACATATGATTGCAGTTATAATCCAAGACTTTCTCCATTTATTTTAACCAAAATAAATATTTCCCTCCTGTAGCCACTTGAGATTTATAATCTTGTTTTCAGGAGTGCCCTGGCTTACATAAACAGACTTACTCCCCTTCCAGTGCTAACAGAAAATGCAGGGCCAGTGGTGAAGGAGGGGAAAATTCTTTAATATAAAATAGTTCATATCTGTTTCATAGTGTTTCATAAATCTGGTTCCCAGGCAGTAGAGGAAAATGAATAAGAAGCATTTTTTTCAAGCTGTTACTATAGCTGTTCTTGCTTAGCTGAATGGAAAGAAGTGTATAAAAACAGCTAGTGCTGGAAACTAGATGTGAAACAATAGCAAACAAAAAACTCTTTAACACGCGTAATCTGTTGTCAGTGAAAGGCAAAGACATCATTAAATTCGCAACAGTGCTTATTTTTCTAATGTAAGTTGTGGAGGAGGCAGTTGTGCTGAGATGTGGAAAAGGAAGCAGCGGCTGTATCCAGAGCATTGCCACGCCAAACCCTGCACACGTGTCCAAGGCTGAACCTTGGCTGGATCTGTAGCCATCCGTGCAGTGCACAGGGAGAGTGCTGTGTCTGGGGTGGAACCCATAATTTACTGCCACAAGCTATTTAAGCAAGATAATAGAAGGGATGAGGCGGAGTCTTATGGACCATCATGTATGGTTTCAGCAACACAAATTAAAAATACCCCATGATAGCTCATAGTCTGATGGCTGTGGTAACAGGAGTCAGAATACTCTTGAAAAATAATTGAACTGTATTTTTTTTACCTTATATCAATCCTTGAACTACTGGGTAGTTGGGGCTAATTGTTCTTCCTGCAGCCAGGTTTTATTTTTTAAAAGGTGCCTGTACAGACCTCCATCTTCTACCAGTGCTTGAGAATTTCTGTAAGATCATGCCCTCAGGAAAAGGAGACAGAAGAACATCTAGCTTATTGGTCCTCATGGGACTAAATCTGCTCTTGGAGTATAACTATTGAGCTCTGCTGAAACTGAGACTCTTCCCCATGTCTTCAGAAGTGAGATCTTAAGTGTGTGAAAATCGTCAGTGTATGAAGTATGGTGGATTGATCTTGGCCAGATGCCCACCCAGCAGCTCTTTTGCTCCTCTTCCTTAGCAGGGCAGACAGAAAATAAGATGAAAAAGTTCATGGGTCAAGGTAGAGACTGGGAGATCAGTTATCAGTTAGCATCACTGGAAAAACAGGCTTGACTGGGAAAAATGTGATTTATTACTTTATATGAAAAAAATGTTTATATTATTTATTTATATTAGCATAGAGTTGGATGTTGAAAAATTAAGAAAAACTAAAACAGCCAATTCCCCCTTACCAATTTCCCCTTCACCAAGAGATGGAGGAGGATGAGGAATGTGGGTAAGGGACAGTACACAACAGCTCTTTTCTGCTGCTCCTTTTCAGATTTTTGCCTCCTGTGGTGTGGGTCATCCATTGGCTAGAGTCCTTCAGGATGAACTTCCTCTGTCATAGGGTCCTCCACAAGCTGCAGAGATATCTATGATTCAGCACTGGAGCTCATTCTCCTCACCTTAGTGTCTGCAGGGCTGTTTCTCACACATTTCTTTCCCCATTCACTTCTTACTGCCTCTGCCCTTTCTGAAACCTGTTTTCCCTGAGAATCCACCCCTTGGCTGTGGGGCTCAGCCATGCCCTACAGTGGGTTGGCTGGAGCTGTCTGCCAGGGCTGCTCCTCACAGACACTGCCCTGCAGCCCTCCAGGATCAAAGCCTTGCCACATACACCTGAGACACCAAGATATGGCACCTGGGAATGGTAGATGGTGTGTGAGTCAACACAGGGAGGGAGCTGGAACGAAGGCAGAGAGTAAACTTATTTTCTTGTCCCCTCTCTCTATATTCTCTGATATTTATCACCTAAAGTTTATGAATCTTAATTAATATTTGCGGAAGCTTTGAGAACTTTGGCAAAGCCAGTAAGTTCAAATTTGTCCAAAAATTAGAGCTTTGACAGGAAATTCCACCTTCTAATACACATTGGAAGCAGATGTTATATTTTATTATGTGTCTTAATGGTACCAAGAGATTAACCACACCAGAAAAGGAGACCTGAGCTATGAAAATGTTACAGATATGTATGGATGTCAGTCCATCAGATAGCTTGGAAGCAGAACTCTGTTAGAGAAAAGCGGATAACATGCATTCACAAATATCCAGATGCTCTTGCTATTAGGTATTTTCTGTGATGATTTAATTTCCATGAGTAGTTACACATGTTTCTTACTACTCTGATACCTCTTCAAAAGTTTTGGAAAATAACATGACCATGTTTTCCTTGCAAGTTTCTTTTGATTTTTTCTTTTTTGCTTATTTTTATATAACATATTGCATCAGTGCAAAAAATGTGTACGTATGCATACATGTGTATTTTACGTGTGCAGTATAATATGTGTAATATAATGAAAGAATTCTTTCAGCAGCAGCATTACAGCCACTGCAGTGCTAAGGAGCTCGAGAATTGTTCTTTCTAAAACACACTGAACCTCCATATGCTTTGAACTTCATTATTCATTCACATGTCTTGAAATATAGCAGAGAAATAAGAAAGAAAAAAATATTTCCCAGTGGAAAATGGGATAGCCATGAGCAAAAAGACAGAAAGCTGACATGACTGGAGATATCACGGTGTGGGCCTTTGTCTAACTGCTGAGGTCTGTGTATTATGACAATAAGTGGCTGTGGAAAGTATTTTTAGTTATCTTTCTGAAACTGTTCAGGAGAAATATTCTAAAGCCATAGTCTAATTTGTGCTTTAATATCTATTGCCTATTGAACTATATCTCCTGACCTGGGTGCCTATATTTTTATGGAGTTACTGAAGAGATTTAAGGTACATAAGCAGGTAGGATCACTCTTGAACCCTGTGAAGGTGTGTAACTTCATTGCTAAGCAAAGTTTCTTGTAGAAGCAAATCATCATACTTCAGGAAGTTGAATTTGCCAGATACTCATGATGTAGGTGTAAAGAAGTTAAGTTAGGCTGGAGTGGAAAGGATAACATTTAGCTAGCATGGTCAAATATTTTGTGAATATTAAGTAGAGAAGAAATTAAAGGAGGGACTAGATTTTTGTAATAATCTGAGTGGGAACATAAATTTGCATTTTCACTTATTAGTCAGAATTTTTTACCCAACTCCTCAGAATTGTGCAATTTCACCAGGAGCTTTATTTTATTTCAGGATGAATAAAAATGTTAGAAAGCATCTGGGTCTGTACCCAGTACTTTTTTCTCTTTGCAGCTCTCTGTGTGCTGTTTGTGTTTAAGCCCTTCTTGTTGGGAGATCATTCCACCTGGGAGTGGGTGTATATTCTATATACACCTGGTATAATTAGGCAGTCTTTCCAGGTACTTTGCGAGCAGGGCTCTACTGAGGCTTGCAGGGTAGTGCTGTAGCTACAGGACTGCACAAATACCAGCAATGTGGCGTGCATTTCTGGCATAATGACAACAAATTCATCCTAATCACTTTGGAAGTTAGTTAATAAAATGATTATGCTTTGGTTTTGTTTTAAATTTTTGGTGTAGTGAATCTACCTGACTATTTGTGAGTGTTCTTTGACCAATGGCTATCATCTCTGAGATGATGAGTCTGGATCATTAGACTACTTTTACAAACACTTCTCATTGCCTCTCTCTTTTGAATGCAGCAGTGATAGAGTAGTGACATGTTACTATTAGGTTAAGCTTTTATTAGTTTTTATGCCATTTTACTTCACTGTAGGTCATATGACTTAGGCACAAATATCTCCCTGTGTGAGTGGGAAACATCTTTCTCATTCCCATCAAGAAAAATGGGTTCAGCCCAGTTCAGAATCGGTATCCCAGCCTGTTAGATGAAGCAGCAATAACTGCTTCAACTTTGTGTGTGGAGCCAGATTCCTTAGACGTGATCCAAGACTGCTTACTCAGGAAACTAATCTAGCAAGTGTTCTTCATGGATTTGGATGGACTAGTGAAGGTACTGAGTCCTGAGAAGGCAAGGAAACTGACTTTGTGCCTGCATCAGGTGTATGACTAAGTTAGAGAAGCTTCATGGTCACTGCACAACCTCTGAGCTTCAACAGCAGACTTTGTGAGTACTCTTAGCTGGTGTTAATTGAAATGTAGTTAGACGTGATCTGTTGATGTAGCTCGGCTGTGATATGTCTAAGGTTACTTGAGAGTGTGAATAAGCCAACTTAGATAAGCAAAAAATACTGACTTTAATTAGAAAAAGGGTTTTTTTAGGTTTGATGTTAAGAAAACTTTCTGAGTGGCAAAGTTGATTATGCAGAACTGTTTTGTGATATTGCTATCACTGTGGATCTGGAAGACATGAACTTGTAAACATACTAATCCTTTTCTTATGGGTAGAGGTGACTTGGAGCAGTAGGACTGAAAGGCCCACAAAAGTATTTACTTGCCCTTAGCCATTTAGCAGAAGTTACATGGTAAGCCTGTGTTTCTACCCACCCCAAAAGATGAGGGTAACCCAAGTTCTTGTTAACAGATCCCTTTGGGGTGGGGTAGCATGAAACAGTGGTGAATGATTGGTGGTGATTAATATATGTATGTAGGGTTTATTTTAGAACAATTTGGTTGCAATGGTTTTGGTTATTATTATCTATAGTAATGTAGCAATATAAAAGCATAAAAGTAACACTTTAGAAAATGTGTAAGGAAAAGAAAGAAAGGGTAAGATTAGATATCACCCCCTGTGGATCTTGTGACTAGATTGTTGCAAGTTTGATGTCTGGTGGTCAAAGTGGTGGTTGCAGACTGGATCCACAGAGGTGGGAGTGTTGGAAGGGAGCAGGGGCGGGTGAAGTCCCCAAAACACGAAGTTCATTGAGTTTATATTATGCATAGGCTAGGTGGAAATGCCCCAGAACCTCCCCTGGGGCCTGGAGTACTACACTGGATGATGTAATACTGGATCATGGGGCATTTCAGGAGTCTTTGACTAAAATGTCGCAGCTGCTCATGTTAAGGCAACAGAGTTGAGCCAGTTAGGGCCCATCTTGGCCTGTCAGCAGGGCTGGATACCTTCAGGCTACGTGTGAATGTCCCGGTACTTTCCCCAAGGGGAGTTATCACAGCTGAGTCACTTGAGTAAGGACAGAAAAACAGTACTTTGCCTTGCAGGATGTGCCTCTGTCCTTATCTGGTTCAACACCAGCTGTAGCCTGAGGTGTTGGCTGTGCTCGCCCTCTGCCCCTGAGAGGCTACTTTGCACATCAGCAGCTTGTCCCTGATTGTTTGAGCCACCAGCATTTCAGTCTCTCAGGCTTGTGGATATATTCTTCTCCCGAGCCTTGTTAACTTCTCCTTAGACCTGGGATAATCGGACAAAGCACCACCTTCAGTTTATCTCTGAGTTCCTGTCACAGCCCGGATTCCAGTTAGTAGGCATGTTTGGGGAGGGGTGGGCTTCCCTGGTTGCAGGTGAGCAGCTGCTTCTTTGCACAGTTTGCTACAGTGGGCAGAAGTTCTCCGACCATCTTAGCAATGTTTAAGCCATTAACTATTTCAGTCTCTCACTGCCTGCTGGGAAGAGGTTTGTTGTGGAAGAACCTCATTGTGGTTTCACTAACCTTGCCCTTCATTTGTACAGAACATTGAGTCCACAGCTTTTGTTTACAATCTTTCAGGTTTTTTTTTTCCCCATCCCATATATGGGATGGAAATACGTAGTGCATGTCTTTCCATACTGTATATACATCCTTCGTTCTGGCTTCTTTTTGTTATTTAGATGTTTTCCATCCAATTCTGAGATAGTGCGGTTTTGTTAAAATTTTTGTTGCTGGAAAAAACCTGCAAGAACAAGATACATATTTTGTTTGAGTTCCTTAATTTAATCTTGAGGGCAAATAAAATTATTTGCCTTTGATGTTTAAAAATGTTCAGTATTTTCAGCAGCAGCTATCATTCCTGCTTCTGTATTCTTATGTGCCTCCAGAGAGAAACTGTGAAGTCCCAGAGATGATTCTAACTGGAGCTTCAGTGCCATAGTCACTCCTGGTTTGATTCTTACCACGCATTCACCCTGGGGCAAATATAGTTTTAATTTCAATAATATTTGGATTTTATTAATTTTGCTTCATTGTATATTTTCACTCTAATTTCATTTGGGCTTTCTTTTCCTATACAGAAGTTGTGTCAAAACTAGAAAATAAATTAAAAAGAATCACTGACACACTAGGAGACACACAGCTCAATAACTCATTAAGGTTTAGAGATGCTTATTACATATATTCTCAATTTTCATTCACAACATGCAACGTGCAAATTCCATCTCTTTTGACTGTGCACGGTCGGTAAAATGAATTACATTTTTTCCCTGCACAGGATGTATTGTCTATTGAGATCCATGAAAATAAACACAATAAAAATTCTGATGAAATGTTATTGTATAGAATAAGTGGTTGCTTTAAAAGTCTGACTATTTCAGCTGCATTAATTGTACAAACTACAGAATTTAATATTTTTTGAGGAAAAAAATTAGGAACTTGTTTGAATTATTCATGTTTTAAAAATGGCCTTTATGACAGTTATTTTCATAACCCATTTTTACTGCAAGTTTAGCATATACCAAAACTCCCACTGAATTGAGAAATTAGGATAGTTACTATTTTACCTATTTTCAGACTTTCTTTTAAAGATAGATCTTCCTTACTGCTAATATGCTGCACGTTGCAATGAATATGATACTCTTCTTCAATTCATCAGTCTGTAAGATTTTATCCTTCTTAGCATTAGCAGGATAGTTTTCTAATTAAAAGACTTTTAATTATCCTTTCTCTCCAGTGTGGGGAAAACCTAGGAGCTTACATAAATGGTACAGTCGTAATACACCACGAGGAAAGTAGTAACAAAATGAACAATATTAAACCTTTTTCTGGTTTTAGTATGTAGAGGGGGAGGGTCAGAAACTCAAAACTGTCTCATTATATGCCTGTCTTCATTCTGCCTTTCTGGATCACATGGAAATAATTTGATAAAGGCTGTTGAGTATCTTGAGTGGAAAGAGGGAGTAACAACTGAGGGACAAGATGTTTCTCTTTGTGGACCCAGGCTGCCTGATGCATGCAGATTAGCCTGGATCTTGGTCCATGCTTCTCACAGTCTGAACCCAACACATATTTAGCAGCTAGAATCCTACTGCCCTCCTTAGAAGAATAACTCTAGATCCATATGTATTCATCTTCTTTTTAAGAATCTCATTTATGTGATCAAAAAGGGTACTTTACTTCCAGCTTGACACTCCTATATTACAGTTGCAATGTTTTTGTCCCAGAATACAGACAGATTAATTTCTTGATATATGCCAGGTTATATTGCTCTTTCCTGACCAAATAAACTGATATAAATATGTTGCTTGTACTACACTTGGATGCTGACTTTCGTAAATTGTGGTGACATCCAGAAAATTATTCATTAGGAAGAGGTATTTAGAATAAATGAGCTGTAGATTGAAGAAGCAAATGTGCTATAAATCTCATTTTTTAATGTGTTTGATTTAATTTACAGTTCTGATTCTGGTCTATCTTCATCTGAATATTGCTTTCTTCTTCAGGATTTGGAACAAAATATAAAGCAGCCTAGCAGGATATTGTGAACAGGGGGTTACCTCTGACAGGCTCTTGGGCTTTAAAGAGGAGTAAGAAAAGATGTTTGCCCTAATAAAGGGATTTTTTGAAACAGAAGAAAAACACTAATTTCTAATGAAAAACTGCTAAACATAAAAAAAGGAAAATAATGTGCCATATGGCAATTACGCCAAAAGATAGAATTTATTACCAAATAAAACTGCTGGCTTGTGCATTTCACAGTTTCCTCCATTCCCAACCAGTCTGTTTTTAGAGGCTTTCTGTAGGGTTAGTTGCCCAGACTTCTGCAAAAACAACAGTTTGTCGTTATTGCAGGAGGTGTTAGGAAATCAAATCCAACTGGAGCACCGAATGAAATTACAGACTCGTTTTGTCCCAGCTGTGTGACACATGCCAAGAGCTGATTTTTCAGTGCAGACATTTAAAGAAATGAATACAGAATTCTATTTGTTCTCCTGCTGAATGAATTATCCTTATTGTGTTTTTCATACTTCCACATGCTGTTTAATATTTCAGCAAAGTCACTTTTTCCCTTCACTTCAGTGAAAATGCTTTTATGTGTCCTATTTTATTTTAAGAAGTGGTCATATAATGATAAAAAAATAACGACATACGTAAAACTTGAGTTTGATTACTAAATATTGTTTGTGTGACAGATTAAACTGTCTTTAACTGATTTATCAGTGATAGCTTATAATGACTTTTAACAGCTTCAAATGTGACATATCGCTGATGTTGTTTTATCAAACGACATCTTTTCTAAGAAAAATTAAAATATGGAATTTCAGAATGATTCAGTCACTGGCATTACAGAAAACACTTGTGAAATTTCTTATGTTCTCTCATCTTACAGAACCTGCTAATGAATACTCACATCCCAACATGGTTTTGAATCTTTAAAAAATGTGTTTAATATCGGAGCTTCTGTGCCATCAATTTCCTTTATGTACAGTTTTAATTAGGCCACATTATGGAAAGTATTTCCCCTCTTCTTCCTTCTCCCACCTACTGCAGCTGTTCATCTATGAAAGTGGATGTTTGCATTATCACCTCAGATAAGATTGGTGCTCTCTAATTGTGAGGCTGAGTTGCAGTGAGCATGCATTTTTAGATGGCATGCATGTAGCTTGCATACAAATTTTAACATGACGTGTTCAGGGGGTTTTTTTGTGTAAGCACCTGCTGAATGAACTTTCTCAGTGTGCTCAGCAGTGTTTACTGCATTCAAATTGTATTGCCATAAAGAGGGTGAAGGGATGAATTTGAAGACGTGAGATTGCCTCGCTTCCACTCAAGCATGCAGTGTGACTCTCACAACTAAGTTGGCCGAGATCCTTGAGACATGAAAGGGAATTCTTCCTCAAGAACAATGGTGTTTTTATTTGGCAGTAGGAAAAGATGCGAGGGAACACAATTAAGCTCCATACGCTTGTGCTGAATGGCTTGATTCAGCTATGTTTGTTCACTGATATTTCACTCCTGTTCCTGTGATTGGCGTGGGGAGGAATACAGGAGAATGAGTCCATAGAAGCTCTCTTCACAAGGACAACTTTCTTATCTATAACCTGTCAAATTCGCTAAAAGCTGATGTCAGTGTATTAAACCCTTTCTGAGTGTGCTTGTGCAATTTGTTCATCGGTTCGGTTCTGTGAACAGAACACATCCTTGAATGTCTTCTGTCTCCCAGGCCTCTCCTAATTTGCCGTCTTTGGCATTTAATGTCAAGGAAATAGTATAATGTGAATTTGTGAAAAATATTTTCAGTAAGTTCATGCTGATACGGAATTTCCCTGAGAGGCAACATTAATAATGGGTTGGCACAACACATTTGCTGGAGTGGGTTTGATGCCTTGATTGAGTTTCCGTGGTGCGTTTGTTGTTGCTTTGGGGAACGTGTGGATATTGGGTTCAACAGACCATAGAATTTTGAATTAACCTCTCTTTTTCTCTTCATGAATATAACGGCTTCACAATCTGTTCTTACTTTGGCCTTTTATTTAAGGGAAGAAGTGAAGCTTTGATTTAGAACAAAAAACTCTGCTATTTTTGAGAGCATTGTGAGGAAAAATAAATATGCATAAAGAAACATTGATTCATAAGAATCTCTTAGACTACTTTCCCCAAAGAGTTTCCTGCACTGATTCTCCATAAAATATTCATTTTAGCCCTACAGTACAAAAGATGAAAACCATTAGCACTAAGTTCAGAATATGGCAGCTCCAGTTTCACCCTTTGTTCAGGAGAAGCCTGTGATGATTTTCAAGAGTCCTGGTAAATGCTGGCAGATGTCTCATTTTAGGTAATTTCTCTTTTTCTGAGAGTTATAATTGAATAATGTAGTTTTATAAGATGAAGACTGGAAAATAATAGGTTTTATTTTCTTTTTAATTCTCTGTTGCAGTGCTCAGAGTATGTTCTGCTTTCCTTTTCAGTCAAGGAATTTGCTCTGAGGGTCTCAAAACACCAGAGTAGCAGTCTGATCCTTTCATTATTTCCAAAGCTTAAGAAGTTCCTTTTGTGTGTGTGTGTTTGACAGAGCTACACACTTGGATGGGAGAGGGCAGAGCTGCTAATAGAAGATAATAGTGAGAGGCTGTATCTGTATTGCAGGGTGAAAAATGCTCAGGTTAACTTTAGGGAAAGTTGCTATAATACCTACTAATGTGGTGATTTGTAAACTGACATACAGGGTGATTATGAAACTCATGTTAGTTATGGCATAATTGCCAAAGTACATAACCTTAGCATATTATTTTTATTCCTTTAAATTGATACATTACAAAGAAAAGATTAAATTTATTCTTCAATATTTTACTATGTTTAATCCCTTTTTGCTTATCAAGGGACATGTTCGAGTTATTTTAAATTACTATCTACCTTCTTTAGCTCAATCTCACAGCATTTTGGTTGTTGCTTTCACAAGTTTATATCTAAACTGTTTATATATAAGCTTTGAATTCAAAATTTAAAAAACAATCTGTGATATCTTCGATTTTATTTTAAAGAAAAGCTAGTGTGAACAGTTTTCCAAGTTTATAACAGAAAGCCATTGGCATATTCCTGAATGTTCTTTCTACCTAAGTGCTGGGCATGATTACAAAGCTGTTTGATACTTTAGTAATTTGTTTCCAGAAATCCTTGTTGAAATTTGTGTGGGTTTTAGAAAGTCAGTTAAATTGGGGAAAATTAAATTAACCTTTGGGACAGCCTGTGTGTATTCCAGACTGGCAGTAAATGATTTGGGTGAAATTTGTCTGCTCTAGGAATTAGCTGAATTGATGGTGACCAGAGTTTTTTAACTGTTTAGAAAATGGTGTTAAGACTTGTAGCATGCTTTTTTTTTTTTTCCCCTTACTGACAGGTCCAAAAGTGGCAGCTTCCCTGCCTTGTTTATAAAACACTGCAGCAAGCATAAGAGAGCTTTGCACTGGTTATGGTATACACCAGGATTTTCCCCAAGTTTTCTTGTTCTTACTATTTTAGCTCCATTTTTTGTAGCATCGAATAAAGCAAGAAACAGATAAATTTGTCTTTGCAGCGAGACAAGCTTCAAGTAGCATAAGCATGGGGTGAAACTGGAGGAGTAGGGGGCACTGTTGTTTTATTATCAAACGGTTTAATATTCCTGCTCTTTTTGGTCTTGCTTTTGCACCTACCAGCTCCACAGGCTGGACCTAAACTTGCATGGACCTAATTTTCTGAATGATTAGTACCTGTTACTCTAAGCAGGGCACAGAGAAGTGAGAATCCCAAGAATCCTATAAAAAGCTGAGAAACATTTCCTTAATGCTGTCTTTTCCGCTATTTTTAGCCGTAATAGTGAAAAAGGAAAATTTTATCAAAAGTTGTCGTGATGTTGCCAAGCCCACACAACTCTGCTCAATTTGGTAATCCAGCTTCTTGCATGATACAAAATGTGGCCAGTTTTGGTATCCGAAAAAAATGCTGCTTTTTTGCATGCAAATAGAAGGCACTTAACTTGTCACCATATGGAGCAAAAGTAATTACTGAGGATGAAAGACAAAGCAAGACAATTAACATGCTTGGGTTTTGTCAAAGAGAGAACCTATGGCTCAGAATACTATAGTTCAGATTTCATGGTGAGGGTCTTTGGGAATGCACCAGAGTACTGATTTGAAAGATTTATTCATTTATTGTAGTGACAAATGCAATGAAAATGTGTTCAGAGGCTTGCATTATAGTCAATTGCTTCTTGTAACTGATCCATTTATCAGGTATTTGACTAGGAGGAACTCAGTATAACATTGTATTGATGTAGATCAGAGCAGAGCAAAACATGTTGAATTTCATAGGCTCGGCTATACAGCAGAGCTGAATATCACTGTATCTTAAATATCAGCTATTTTCTTTGGTAGGATTTTCCCACCTAATGAATGTGATCTCTGTCACAGTCTTACAGCACGGTAATTTATAATGATAAATCTAAGGAAATTGTAGATATATAGAAATAATGTAAAGAGACTGGTCATCATTTCCTTGTGTGATTTTGGTCAAGGATACAATAAGAGCTATTCGTTGTTTTGTGTCAGAATGTTAGAAACTGAGTGTTTTAGAGCATATCTTCACATTTGCCCTGGTCTAGACTATGAAAGACCAGCTCATCTGCACAGGATAATGCAAGTATACAGTCACATTATTTCTTCAGTTGTTTTATTCACAGGAATAAAAGATTTCCATGGAAGTTTCAGCTCTTACAGACATTAAGAAAATGCTCTTAACAAAAGACCCAGGAAAAGAGTTTGCAACTGGTGACACAGAATTAATTTGCAGTGTGCAGTCCTCATGGTCTGTAGTGCTTGGTGCAACTCTGAGAATTAGGGATGCCATTAAACCCTTTGCTACCACAGATTCTTCAGTCCTGAGTGAAAAAAATCCTTAATGTGGCATCAAACTTGCTTTTACCTGGGTTCAAAATGAACTATTTTGCCCCATTCAGGAAATGCCCCAGCATTTTCTCCACCCTTGGTGGCACATTGCTTCCTCTTCATGGCTCAGTGTATTGGATAGGGAATCTGGGGACAATGATAAATCTGGAATCCAGTGTATGTTCCTAGCTGTGTCAGAAGTCTCCATGTCACTTTCATTGGATTTATAGTTATATTTTTTTCTGAATAGTACTTTCTAATTTTGGAGTAATGAATATTCAAGCCATATTGTAGATATGGCTGCACTATTATACAGTATCCCTTTTCTTGCAAAAAATTTTTCTTTAATGTAAGATTTGCATGGTACTCCCCTCTGAATGTTTCAAATATGTAAAAATAAGAAGATATAAAATTACAGAACAGAAATTGACTTTTTTTAAGCCTTTCTTACTGAGGAGGACATTGTAATAAAAATTATGGAGCATGTCAATAAAATACTGTTGTCTACTTGTGAAATGGTTGAAATAGTCTGCAAACAGATACTATGCACTCAAAATAAAAATTAAGAATGTGTTGGTAATCTATAATAGAAAATACCAAACTCTACCGGAAAAGTAAAAAAGAACATAAATTTTGTTTTATGCAATTAGTGTTCTGAAATGGTGTGCTGTACCACACATTTATATGCCTGCACAAATATGCATCCATTACTTATGCAGTTATTATAATACTGGACTAGTGATGAGAACGTGAAGCCAGAAAGGGTGGGTTACACACACAAAAGGTTATTTTGTAGTTGACCTCACTGATGTAATCGACTTAGCTATGGCATGTTTTGTGATTGACTCGCCTGAGAATAGCAACAACTTGTCCAAGGGTTGTGTTTTTGTTTTCTTTTTGTATGTCAGAGAAAGCAGCCTTAATTAAGATTTGTGTGATGACTATAGCTGAATTTTTTTCATTTAGTCAAAGCCTTTAAATTTCTTAATAGTGCTGTTTATAGTATGCTAATTTGAGTTAATTGTACTGCACTAGATGAGACACTGATTTAGAAATGCTTGTAATAGTCCAATTTTGAGTGGAAAGAGACCCTTTCTTGTTTTATTCTTGTAGGCAAGTATTGTCTGCTCTGACCTGCAATTCATGTAATAAATCATTTTTAACACTGGCACAGGTGTCCTTTTTAGTTTAAATATGTTTTCCATTCATGTTGTCTGCTATAATTTTTTTCTGATGTATGGCTCATTATCACATCGTTCTGTGTGCAAGTATTTTTATAACATCAGTTTTTGCAGACATTTCTACTTTCATAGCTGAATTTCCTATACTCATTTTTGAGTTTTGTATTCAAACTGTATTCATGAGCTTTAAAATACCATATTCGAATCACTCTTGCAATTTTTCAGTGAAATTTGAATCTGTCTGAACCTGATTTATTCTCCAGTCTGAAAACAAATGGTCTGATCAAGTAATGGTTGAGAAAGTAGCAAAGAATTCTAGAGTTCTATGATTTCAGATATAGATAGCTACCTATGGCATTACAGAGGTGAGGACTTGACTCTGCAGAAATGATTTATAGTAGTTCTTAAATGTGCAGCTAGTATTTCTGGTAGACTGTGTGTAAAAGAATACAGGAATTTCTCTTTTAAAAAGTGTTTTTTCCTTCTGTTCAAACTGAAAAAAAAAGGGGGAAGATAATATGGTTGATGATCCAGACCCTTCCAAAGCAGTATTAACTATACCTAGGTCATTCCTGACAGATGTTTGTTGGGAGGCTTGCTTAACAATCTGTTTTAGAGTTCCAGTAATTTTTCTAACTGTTAGAAATCTTTTCGGCATCTTGGTACAACTTAATTTCTCCAGTTCTTTATCACAGACAAGACTTTCCTCTTTAGATCTACCTTTTTTACATTAAAAGATTGCTATCGTCTTTATCTTCAGCCTCCTCTTCTTTAAGCTTTAACAATCATGTGTTATTAAATCTCAAATCTTTCCTTGCTGGTCAGACTGATGATAGTTTTCCTTTTGACTTTTCCCTATTCATTTCTATCTCTTTGAGCTGCCCCAAACGGGGCAGAAACAATCCATCTCAAATTTTCCCAAAAGCTGGAGCAAAGCAGAAGATTTATCTTTTGTATCCTGCAGGTACTTTTCAGTTTTACATATCCAAGGTGTTTCTTGCAACAGAATAGACAGTTTTGGTTTATTTCCGGATTACGTTGAGATTAGATGTCTAGATCCTTCTCTAAGAAACCTTTACCTACACACTTGTGGTATCTGGATTTGCTCCTGCCCTTCAGAAATTTGCATTCTGGCTGACCTTTCAACACACTGGCAGGTCCAGTACTTACGTGTAGTCTTTAAATGCAATAAGCAGACTCTCTTCCAGACTCTTTTGTTAAAACATGAAACAAGCCTGTTAGAGGAAAACAAAAAATTAAAAGATAATTTTAAGCAATAGCGTAATCATGATTACACTTTGTGTGCAGTTGCCTAATCAGTTTCAAACCCACACAGTACTAGTAGCCCTTAGACAAATTTTTGTATGCATGAGGATTTTCTGCGAGGCAAAGGGTACGAACATAAATGACCTTGCTTGCAACTTACCTCTCCACAAGGTCTCTTACCATTTTGTGGAGACATTGAATTCTGTTGACTAGATTTGTTCTTAAATGATTGACTAATTCTGAATTAATTGATTTTAGACCATTCTTATGTCCTTTTCATATTTACAGCTACTTACAAATCATGTTGTTTATTTGTTCCAGAGCTTTTCTAGGACTTAACAGGTGACAAAAAAAAAAAAAAAAAGTTTTTTCTGAGTTTCTACTTTTTGGAAAGATTAATATTATGTTTTCACTTTTTCCATTTTATTGATACCTCATGTGTCCTTCTCAGATTGCTTTTCTGATGGCAACATGATTCTGAGATGGCTTTACCAATTCTCTAAGTACCCTAGGAGGAAGTTCATCAGCCACATCTGCTCTGAAAACTAATTTACTTAAGTACTCTATAACCTTTTCTGTCTGTATTTTTTAATTTAAATAATTCTTTTGTTGTTTGTATTAATTATGCTAGCCACCTTCTCATTGTTGACCTTTTTAATTAAAACTAATGCAAAGAAGACATTAAATGCTTTGGCCTTCACATCTGTCAGTAACTTTTTTCCTCTACTGGATAGCAGAACAACACTTTTCTTTGTGCTCCTCTTATTCACTTTGAATAGATTCAGTTTGATTAGTGCAGGATGCAGATATTTTAATTATGTTTTGTCCTCCCAGTAGGCCAGTTTAAATTTCCACAAAAGGAATTTTTTTTTCATTGACCTTCCTGTATTCATGTTCATGCCAAAAGTTGAATTGCTGGTATTCCTGGAAAGTCTTATACCACTAAATACACATTATTTAAACTAAAGAGAAAAATAAAGGAAAAAAGCATTCAAGCCTAAACCAGGAAAAGTCAAACTGAAGAGACTTGACAGTTTTGTTTGCTGAGTGACACATTCAGCCCCTCATTATTCACACACAATGGAGGTGAACATTTCAGCAATTGGAAATCACTTTGGCATCATCAGTCAGTCAGAGGATTTGATAGTGTGAATGTTCCTGATTCTCTAGTCTACTAAAAGGGGACCTTTTATATTCTGGAACAGTTTTATTACATTTAGAAATTTTCAGTCTTATCTGTTCTACCATGAGACATGAAAGTATCCTGAAGCATGATTTTAACATGGACATGTTAAAATTAATCTAACAAGGATAACAATAACATCACAATCTTACCTCTTTGAGAATTAACTTAGACTTACTCCCCTTGACTTGCTTAAATGCCCCCTTTTTTTCTTTTTTTTTTTTTTAATATAATCCTTTTAGATTTCTGCTGCAGTTTCAAAATATAAATGCTTAGCAGATATTCTCCCTGGGACAGGACACATGGGAATGGCTGAAGATGGTTTAAAGCGGTTAAGAGGAGACACATGGGGAATTTTCACTAAATGAATCCTTTAACATTTTCTCTTGCATCTGAAGCAGAATAAGGTTTTACCATATTATGTGCAATTTGCAGGCTACCTGTGAGCTGAAGAATCGGAATGTTGACAACCAAGAGAACAATGTTCTGAATATACTTTTGTCTTCGGGTGGGACAAGAGTGTTGAATGTGATGATAAAGACTATCTACTACTGCTCATATTTACTGTTAGTCACTGGGAGGAGAAGCTATCTGGCTGCAGGAGACAGATTTACAGTGCTGAAAATGTATTAAATCTGCATTAGGAACTTAAAGGAAGACTCCAGAGCTGGTGGATAGGTTTGGCTTTTGGTGTGTGTGTATAGCAAGGAAACGACGTGAAAGAATGTATTTAGGAGTTAAGCTGAATCTTTCAGTTTATAGTATATGTTCTTTAGGATGAATTTATCAAGACTTTTATTGGATATATAAGTAAAAGGACACAGAGCATCAGATACTCTTGTAAAATCCTCTGCTCTATGTTTTGTAACTAGACAACTTTGAAGAAAAATTTACTTGTTATGATGCAGATTGTCGGTGATGCCAATGCTGTTAGTGTACCACAAGCACCAGCAGACATTTTGCTAAACCTGTGGTTACTAAACATCATGGCAAAGATATCTTAATAATTTTTGAGGTTTCAATAGATTAAAATGTAGCTATGGTATTTTCTAAGGAATAGAAAGCATAAGATTTTAGAGTGACTGTAAATTTAGTCCAAGATGTGAAAAAATACCTTTAAGTCAGCAATATCTAAATAGCATAAGGTTATTGCCAGCAGACTGAGCTTTTTTATTTATTTTTTAATTTTGTTGTTTGAATCCCATTAATTGCTTGCTGTTGCTTCATTGGGTATGTCAGGTGCTAACTTGCTGTAGGCAGCATAGCAAGTGAAACCAGTGAAATGCTGTTACAGCCTTGGGCACCTAAAATCCGTGCTGTTTGTTAGCATCACCAGGCAGGTAATTCTGAGCTTAGATAATAGTAACTTATCACAGCCCCACATAACACAAGGATGAAATCAGTCTCCCCAAGCTAAACCTGAAAGAGCTGACAACATATTCTAGAGTATGTAGGCTGTAGCTTTCATCATTCTGTTAATTGAATACTGTTTTGACTAGCATACAATTACAGGCAAACAAAGCAAAAAAAAAAACCCAAACTGGAACAAAACCCCAAGCAACTAATAACTTTCATTTTATGACTTTGTATTTCAGAAAACGTACTGTATTAAGCCTTCCACTGGTGTCATATTTACAAAATTTTTACCATCTTCCAGACAATGTATAATCTTTCCGCTAAATCTTAGGAGTGGAGGCAAGAGTCCTATCAGCCTTGTGATAACTGAAAACAACCTACCTAGAGAAGGTCATAGATTTCATTGTTTATTTGGGGGCAGTGTACCATGACAAGACTTTTTGCATGTCCTCCATTCTTCTTAAACCTTGCATGTGTCGTTATTAGGCTGTGTGTCATTACTGATGAAACTCTTTTGCATTTATCTGTTGATTAAATTGCAGATTTGTGCAAATAGGTAAAATTTACCTAATGCTGAAACCTGGGGCAGAGAGCATGCTTTGGAGTCAGCCTAATTCTTGCAGTAGACCTTGATGCGAAAATTACTTGGCAATCAAAATAAAATCTAAGATTTTCAAGGGATAAGTAACTATCCAGTATATACCACAGTACACAGTAAACATTGTTCTCTGACTCAAACACATTAATTTCAATTACCAATTTTCTTCCATAATAAAATTACATTTTCCTGTCTTACTCTACCTGTTTATCAACCTTAAGCTCAAGGTATTACTATTAATAATGATTTTGTATGCACGAATGTATTGCATAACCTCTAATTTCAAATTTTTCACTTTTAAAAAGGAAATGAAGATAAGACTAAAAAAACTATGAAAAACTATGACACAAGCCTCCCACTTTGTTTTGCACAGTAATTTGTTCTTGGTAATGCAGTGCTGAGGATAGTTGTTATGGCCAGATTTTTACAAAGAAAATGAAATAAACCCAACCAGTTCTTTGGTTCTTTTTGGTCATGTTTAGAGAGAGGCAGCTTAGTGGTTTAGCTGGAGTCTGGATGGATATTTGGAGGAATCCATCTAGGCCATAGTATCAGGAGCACAATATTTGCTCAGTATTTTTGAGAAGGACTGAAATGATTGCAATCTTTCTCCACCTACACTCACAGGGTGTTCATCTAACACCCATTCCCACACCAGTTACTTTCCAATAGATTTTTTTTTTTAATTTAACAGATTGTTTTCTTTGCTTTTACAGTCTTTTGTGGCTTTTTTGTCTCAGTTTGATATTGTAACTTTTCAACACAATTCTGAGAAAGAAATAAAATAAACCAAACTGCATCTACAATTACTATTACAGTAGATATTGAACATGCTGTGTCTGGAATTATCAGTGCATAAATCATCATCTTAAGAAGATTTTTTTGTCATGAGCTAGAATTCAGTGAAGTGAACCTCAACCGTTTGAAGTGTTAAGATCTGCTGATCACATTAAAAAATCCTTCCTCTTATTGATTTTATTTTTCTTGGAGAAAAATAGTGATAAAAATGGATCCCAGAATAAATTTAATTTGTAAGTTTTTCTCTCTACTGCATAAAAGCATCACTTTTTACCTGTTAAAATGTTGGTGATCTTATTCATTTTATTGAAAGAAAACACTGTTCTGTAAAGTTGCAGTTAAGTCTCTGGCATGACTGTATTTTTACAGCGGTAAAAAGACAGCTCGATGAATCGTAAACGAGAGAACATTTCTTTCTTTCTGTGTTGATACAGAGGACTCATTAAATCTCATATCAGGCTTGCAGGCACTGCAGAAGGACAGACGTTTCAGAGATCTCCAACCTCTTAGGAACTTTGGAGGTTAATGAGCCATCCTATAGTTATTATTTTGTGTTTTATCAGGGGTTTGCTCTGGGCTTTTATTTGATTTTCAGATTGTAGTGTAATCTCCTATGTGTAAGCGCTGGATGCCATCAACTCTGGAAATGCTGTGTTTTCCAGTACTGATGGGCTACCTAAATCTTTAAATGCTCTTTGAGACTATTATGATTCTTCAAGTATCCTAATATCATTAAACATTTCAGACAAGAATCAATAGGGTGTTGTGGAGATCTTCAGAGACCCGAGAACACTTTGGCCGGGGTGAAGTCTGTAGCACTAGGATCTGCCAGGTGTACTGGGACCTCCAAATATTCTAGTTTCTAGTCATAGAATAAATAATGCTTCACCTCCTTCAGAGCAGCCAGCCTGACTTAGGTCCCATGCCTGTCTCAAAAGTGTCTTGTTTGAGGTGTTTTGATGTCAGGATGAAGGGCAACCAGTTAGTATGGGAAGAGGGCATAAATACCTCCACTTCCGTCCCCTTGTCCTTGACAGCGTGGAGAGCCCAGTGGGGGAGCATTGCCTCAAATCTAGAGAGGTAAATGGAAATCAAGAAGAAGGGGAAGAAGGGAAGAAAAGGGCACACTACTTTGTATTATGATATTGCTGAAGGATCAGAATTGAATAATTTTTATGGATTTTGGGATCTTTCATTGTAGGTACTCTAATGTTTGTTTCTCCAAGACAAAGTTATTAAAGAAACCAAAACCAAGATGCTTCTTTTCTACCAAATCTTCTACGGCCATCATGATATTGTTCTAACTTCAGCTTCCATTGTTCTAACTTCAGCTTCCATTGTTCTAACTTCAGCTTCCATTGTTCTAACTAAAGCTTCCTTTAAGGAAGTGTATAAGAAGATGTTTAAATGTCTGGCAAATGTGAAGCCACCTCCTCTAAAGCAAACTAAGAGCACCACTGCAGTCACTGGTGTTGCGCTCTTAACGTAGTTTGATTTATCTGTCATTTTCATGTAGACCCATAAAGCACAACAGTAACATCACCATTAGAAATGATGATTTATCTTGCACACGTTAAGTGTTTGAACTAGCAGGTCCATGTCAGGGGAAAAGGAATTTCATTCTTTAGACATAACACTTAGAAGTCAGTAGCAGCTTTTCCATCTCCTTCTTTGAGTTTTTGATCAGAAACTCAGGGTCGATTCTCTTCAGGTAGAAGCATCCTTTGGAGAATTTCAAACTAAACTCAAAACTATTCCTCTTCACATATTCTCTCTCATGCTCTGCAGAAGTCCGTCCTTTATTTAGAGACTTGTAATCAAGATTCTTATCTTAGTTTTTTTGATTACTTGAACAAAACCAGAAAAACAAAACAATCATGCTTTTCCCTAAAATAGATCTATCCTTTGAGGTAAAATGTATACTGAAGCTCATTATCTTTGGAACCTAAGTAAGGAGTTGAATGAGAGTCCGTTAAGCGAACATTTTTCTTGTGTGGGGGAGGGGATTAAGGCAGTAAGGAACTAAAAAGACGTTTGTTTTATAGCAATCAGGCCTTCTTGTGCTGACATGCAGTTTTTTTCCACTCCAGTTGACATGGTTAGACATCCACCAACACCCTGGGGGATGTAAATCAGAGACTAAGAATTTTAGACTTTTTGCTCTCTGGAGAAATGTACCTAGTATTTTAATGATTATTTATCTTTCCCAACTGTACATTTGCTTAGATGCATGCAGGTTTATAAATATGCAGATATATAAATATATATCCCCACTCAAATCTTTTGAAGACAAAAAACTTTGGTCTGTGTGTCTTGTTAACATTTTCCTATACATTTTCCAGAGGTGTACTAGGAACAGCCTGCTGTACAGCTGTTCTCCTCCAGCTGAACAGGTTCATAGGGAATGAAGAGCTTAGAGCAATTTGTAGGCAATGAAGCAAAAAGAAAAATCCACAAAGAAGCAGCTGATGTTAGCAGCTTTTAAAGAGAATAAAAGGAAAGGGAAAGAAAAGGGAGCCGAATGTAGAACAGAGGGAGAGAACACGATTTTGGAAGAAATCTGAATTACTGTTTTTCAAAACCAAGGAGAAGCTACGGTGCTTACTTTTATAAGCCACACTTTATCCTTTCATGCTTTTTACTGCCTGCTGAACAATATCTGTGCTTACCGTACGCAGACATTAAGCCAGTGCTTTACCTTCGTTGCACAAATAGCTGGGAGCTTGACGCTGGCAGCCAAAATTTTGTGTTAGAGCTTTGTCACCAACACACACCTAGGACTCAGTCGGGAAGGTGTTTAAGGCATGTTAAATTTTAAGCACCTGTTTAAATCGCCATACTTGCCATACTACTACTTGCCACTACTTGCCATAACACCTTTCTGGAATGAAACCTGCATATTAAACTCTGCAAACCAATCTTGCAGTGCCTGTTCCCTTATTTGTAAGCCAGGAATAGTAATGCTTAATTCCTATGTGTGTTTTGTAGCTTAATTCAGGGCATTTATACACCACTCTAAGAGGAAGTCTTAACATGAAAGAATTGTGGTTCATTACTGTATTTCATTAGCATTCATAGGAATTGTTGTATGTGTAGTTCAAAGAGATATACATCTAAATTTTCATGGCATTACACAATTGAAAATTTTAAAGGAAAGACTGTCTGTATTAACTGTCATTAAATCAATATCAAAGAGTCAAGTTCAGCTCCTTAGCTCAAAAATCACATGGGATTTACTTTCAAGAGGTCCTTTAGTGACTTATTTATTTATTTATTTACACTCCTACAAAGTCAGTTTGGATATTCACAGTCAAAACTATAAAGCAATATACAGTTTATTTACTTTCCAGAGGAACCTGTGAACTAAGGAAAGCAGTGATGAGGTGAAAAAAATTCTATGAACAAGGTATAAAAGCATCTTTGAGAATGCTAGACATCTTTATTTAGATGTTTTCATTCAGGCTTTATTTAAAAAGAAAAATACTTCATGATTTACAGATAATCAGATAAATCTTTAAAGAAAAAAATGTGAGAGAATAACTAAAACTACTTAAAAATGTTGTGTCTGCTGTGTTTTTTAAAACGTGTTAGTGATTTTAAATTCCCCATGAGAATACGTCTGATATTCCTGAGATCTGTAATTGACGGGATGCAGTGTCATGGCTCAGAGGGACCCATTATTATATTTCATTGGTTCATTTATTGCCTGAGGGTGAGCACAGGCAATAGAACAAGGTGTCAAACTTACTTTTAACCTTTGGTCTTAGAAGAAGCTAAATTAAGGGTTTAAGTGTATTTTAAGTTATCATTCTTAGACTTGTCTCTCTCCTTCTCTGCTTGCAACTGGCAAGCAACTGCAACTGGTGGATGTTATCCAGTTTTCAGTGTCAGCCTCTTATATTGTGTTCCGCATAGACCTGTTGTTTTCACCACAGGTCCCTTCATGCTTTTTCCTCTGCTTTTTGTGACAAGCGATAGGTTGTGTCAGTTAACTTCAGTGATTCCTGCTAAGGGGAAAAAATGTAAAAAAAAAAAAAACAAAAAACAAAACAACAAAGAAACCTGAGAAATATTTTACTTATGAGTGACATTAAAAAAGGACCAAACTGGCACATTTTTTTGAAATGTACACAGGTCATAGATCGGACAAAGGAGTGTGGCACACATGCTTAGAAAGAGGAATAGACTGTTTTGAAATACTGGAGGAGAAAATGGCAGAATATTCTTTTATTGCAGAAATATTACGGGTGTATGTCAGTAATTGCAATGCTGCTAAAACTTGTTCCTTACTGAGCTTCAGATAAAAACTGTGTAGGTCAGACAGGGTAAACCAGGCCAAATCTCTCCTCTGCTCTAGAGAAGGCATGTGGATGTGGGCCAGGAGAGCAGGGAAATTAAGTTTACTATAAATTTGGAATGAAATGGGAACTGGGTATTTACTCTCACTTTGCTGCTTGCATCACCTGTCCTCAAAGTTTTCAGTCATCAAATATATGCAAAAAGTAATGATGGATGCTGATGGACTAGGGATCATGGTGCTGATAGCCTTTCCTTCTTCCCAGAGAAATTTTTGTTTCACAGTAAGGTATTAATGTAAGCATGTTCATGTATCTTAAAAATAAAGAAAAAGGAAGAGAGAATAATGTAGAATAAAGTAATGTGGAAAGCATTTTTTTAGCAGCTGTAAGATTTTAGGAAGCAGCTCCAAAAATCCATTATTTTAAGCCAAGGAGGCCTCTGCTCTGTTGGGTAAATATATATAAATGTGTATATATATGTGTGTGTGTGTGTATGTATATATATATATGTGTGTGTGTATATGTATATACATGTGTATATGTATATATGTATGTATATATATATGTAAGATCCTCTTATGACTTTGACATTAGAAATCACTGAAGGTGCTCATAGCACTAAGCCTGTGATAATACACATTATACTACTGCTAACTGCTTAATTCTAGTTCATATTCTGGAATTCAGATTAATTATTTTATTTTTCTTGTCTGACAGTTGTTTCGGGGTGGTGAAGGATGGAAAGTGCTGAACTCTCTCCTCACAGACACTGATGTCATTAAGTGTCCTAGCCTTTGCCCCATACACATAATTCTGCCTGTAGTTTGGTTTGAATAAAGCCAGCTCAGCAACAAAGACAATTATTTTGAGAGAAGCTTTATGTTACAGCTCTTTATTTCACTACTGAGGGTTTTTTGTGTTTAGTGACTCCATCTTGGGAATCCACCTCGTTTCTTGGCTACAATGACCTTTGTGTTTATAATGTTTCATCAGTTTCTAAGAAGTCAGTCGGAGGTGAATGCTGTATTATTAATATATTTGTCATCCATTCACATGACCGGAACGTAATTTCCTTAACCCCCCTGGTCTCTTTCCCTTTTAAGCTTTTCTGTAATGCATTTTGTTGAAATCTAGAAGAAGTACTAGGTTCATTGCTTTTCAGACAGGTAAGAGGTTTTATGATTTTAGGCTTCTATTTTAAATGTATGAGTTTGCACTTTTTATCCTTGTACACGATTTTTCCTGTGCTAGAAGTTTGAACGTGTATCTGTTGGTTATATCATTGTGTCAGGGTTTCATCCTTATTACTAAAATAGTAATATGGTATTCCTTCTTTCTTAGATGCTTTTCAGCCAGAGATCTGAGAGTACTTTGTAAAGGCATTCAGTAGTTAGCCACAGTTTGCATGTTGGGAAAGTGAGGTACAGGAATTGCCTCAAATTAAACTTAGAAAGCTAAGATAGAACTGGACATTGAGGCCACATTCATTACTCTCCACTGCTTCCAAAAGAGTGAGGTTATCATGGCCCCATGTAGACAAAGAAAGAAAAACTTCTTAAATGTGTGAGGAACCTTTCAATCTCATTACTTGATCTAGTTTTTTTTTCACTCAGTAGGGTAGAGTATCCTTGGTTATTTCAAGGAAATTAACTGGGGATTTTTTAAAAAAAAATATTTGGATAGTTTTCTCCACATATTAGCACACTCAGTTTAAATTAAATTAATTTAAATTAAAACCTTATGTTCAAAATGCCTCTACTCGTGAATAACCAGTTTTAACTTTTGTTTTTCTTTTGGGTCTGGCTTTTTGCTACTTTAACAAGGTAAGGATGAACTGGAATAAGGCCTTTGTTATGCAGGGCTGTCCGATAATGTTCCTCATTTATTGTCTAAATAGCATTTTACAGCACAAAAAGAAAAAATTGAGAACATATTAATATCAGCTGGAAAAACTTACACACCTCCTTTTGTTGTGATAGTTCTTCTAAAACATTATTTCAAATAACTAATCCTTTATAAACAAGACTACTTCATACAAAATAAAAAAGCCAGCCAGTTTACTAGTGACATATAAATGGATTAGTGCCATGTTTTCCTTGTGATATTTTCTGATAGTCAAAGTTTAACAAGAAAATACCTTCCAAAACATAGTCCATGTTTGAAACAGAATCAGTTTTCGGTAATAATTCACTGAAACTACATTTAGTTCACTGAAAGCTTATTTACATGGTCATGTTCATGAGAATTAATCTATAAAAACGAATTTAAAGTGGATTATTTAAACCTAATTAAGTCCTTGTATAGATGTTCATTCAGAATAAAAATTGCCTTGATTTGGTTTAACTTAACTCCCTTCCAAATGAATTACAACTACCAGGGATTTAACATAGTTTAAATAATCCACTTTAAGAACTAAATACAGAATAATTTTGCTGCGTGCTTCGGTGTAGATGGTATCTCTGGGAGAAATCTGTCTGTCTGACCCTTTCCCAGGTGTCAGCATAGGTGTAGACAATAACTGAATTTAAGAGGTGGTCTGCAGTCTTGCAAAAGATACTAAATGGCTTTGAATTTGAAAGTGATCTTTTAGGAGAGGGCAGGACACAGACATATAAACTGTTTAACAGGTAGGAATTTAGGATTGGAGGGATATAATATCATGGTACCTGCTTCCATTAACTGTGGGAAAAGTCTAGTCTTTAACTTTTAGGCTAACTTTTGTTGAGGTGATTGTGACCTCCTCCCCTGGGAAGGAATAAATTGGATAGGATCATCCTCTGTGGGTGGTAGGAAGTTGGAACTTGGCTGGTAATTAGAATTATTTGTTATTCATTTAGAACATGATAGTTTCCTTTTTCTGAAATTTGTATTTGTATACATTCTGGTAATAATCCTGAATGACCAATAAAGTGTTCATAAGGTTCTTTGACTGTGTGCTTTTTAAAAGGATGGCATTTTTCTCAAAAATTTTGAGTATCACCACATGGCACGGTTTGTGAGTGACAAACGACTTTAAGCAGACAGAGGACCAGACAGATTCCTAAAGGAAAATAAGTCCCGTTTGTGCCATAGCTGTGCTGTGTTTGAATGAACATGGAATCTTGGAGGAACGTAGAGGCATGGTCAAAGTGAAGAGATCTGTCCCATGAGTGAGCATCTTAGTATTTAAAAATGAAGTCTCTTATGGGCAGGAGAGACTTTGCAAATGATGAGAGTCATTAGAGTATTCAAGGTAACTTCCTCCTGTCCTAATTTTTCTCTGCCAGTTTTGCAAGACGTTGCATGATTCCAATCCTTTCCCTTCAGTTGTAGTGGATTGCTTTTTTTCACAAGATACTTAGGAACCAGCATTATTTGAGGCTAAAATATTTTGAGTGGTAGATTATATCCCCTTACTTAAAGCAGCATCATGAATGATGCTTGTGTATCATCTAACTTTGATAAATTTCCCAGTATATCAAGAATGGTAACAGAACCACTGTAAGGTAAAAATGCTGTAAGGACTGGGGAGGGGAAAGCTATTGAAAGTTAAGAGAAAGACTGATAGTTCTATGAATACTGTAAGTACACAATAATTCCAGATATAGGTGATTTCATTTTCAAAACATCAGATGCATTATTGTCTTCTTGATTGATTTTTACATGGCACAGTTTAAAAACGGGGTTTATGTCTCTCTGCTTTCTTAGTAGAAAACATCAGTGGGGAGAAAACTATCGCTATAACAAGAAGCATCACAGAAATGTTCATTTCAGCTATACTAACTTTACACATTGATTGTGGTATTGGATTTTGAAATAAGGGAAAGGAAAAAGAAACTGTGAAATAGTAATAGAAGGAAAGCAACAGAACAATTTTGAGAACTGAGAACTACCTGGTAATATCCTTCACATTTCACCTTTATTTGAAATACAGCAAAGAACCATAACGAAATCTATTAATGGTGCACAAATGTACTTCTTCACACATACAGATCAACTCTGGAGTAACTGAAAAAATTATAATGGGCGAAACCCAAGTTAAACTGTGCAAGTGCAGAACTGCAAACATACATTTGACGCTTACAGAAAAGAATCCGCTCTGCTGAGGGCTCCTGGCTGTATGAACTAGCAAAATCTGCCTTGCAGTACCTCCTCCATCACCCCCAGGTTCAAGTCCCCATCATCTGCTCTGTCTCAGCTCTGTGAGCTGTTGCTGCTTGCTAGGTCCACAGATAACAAACCACACCAAAAAGTAGTAGGTACTTTTCTCTGGGCTGAGCAAGCTAAGTATGCTTTCTGTGGGGTCAGATGAACTCTGGTACCTGCAGGTCAGGAGGAGTGGGAACTGAGCCCAGAGTGAAAGAGCTGAGCCTAGAGTGAGTGAGGAAGGGGAAAAGTGCAGATTAAACTGCTTTTGCATACACTTGAACATTCAGTTCAAAACTGTTCAACAAATACAAAAATGTTTGTTGTCTGTGTAGGTACATATTTGTATCATTCTTGCGCACTCATGCAGTACATCTGAAGTGATGTATCTGTTCACTTCCTATTCATAACTTTGGAGTTGAAAATGCTTCTTTCCTTGTTTTTTTATGGGGTTTTGTGTTTTTTATTTTTCAGTTGAGCATCTACAGTAAATATTTCTTGGGTAAATATCTTCTGAAACCTCTGAATTATTAAAGAATAAATTAGATGATTTAAGAGCAGAACATTGTCTATAGAAGTGCACTTGTCAGTGCTGGGGAGGTAAAAAGAAATAATCCTACTATGCCAGTGTCCCTTGGGAAGACCTTACCTTCCTGATACCATCCATGTTTCTTGTAGTTCAGAACACTTGTTAAGCTGAAAGGGGGGAAGACAAGTGCATGACATTTATATTTGTTGTAACATAAACCATTTCTTATCTCTTCCCTCAGTCCCTCTCCTCTGCCTCCCTTCTGTCTCCATTTACAACTTCACTATCCCTCCAGCCTACTGGGACCATAACCTTACGGTAATCTTTTCTCTTTTTGCTGCCCTCTGCATATCTAAGGCAATTTCTTTTTCTTTTGTTTTTTCTTCAATAGTTGCAAAAAACCCCCCCAAAACCAAACCCACATTTATTTTAATGTGTTTGCTTCCTGTTCTTTTTTTTTTTTT
>VXBT01010978.1:177195-194771 GCA_013400235.1 Oriolus oriolus
AATTTTCTCCTGTCTAATCTCTGCCTCACAATTCCCAAATCAGCCAGCTCATGGGTCTGAAATTGCTGGTGACACTGCCAATCCTCTCTGCTAGTTCTAGGGTATGTTCTTGTCATTGGGTTGTGGAACTGATCACCTTATTTCTTTTCTTTCCTTGAAAGACAATCTGAGAGATATCTAATTATGCCAGAATGCACTGTTCTTTCAATCTGGACTGGCTTTCAGTAAGCCTGGAAAGCATTCTCTATACCATCATCAACTTCTCAACAATTCATCAGTCGTTTTACTCACACTCGTTAACATATTTCATGGTTTTCATCTTAATTAGACATTTGGTGGTGTAGGTTTCCGTTTTCAAATTTCCAAATGAGCCTAAAGAACTTTGTCAGGATTTTTTTGGAAGCATTTCTATCTTGGAAGATCAGTCCAACTTGCAATTTATCCTATTTAGACTTACAAAGTAAGCATCCTTGTGCTGAAATCCCATGGGTAGCTTGTCTGGATTGGTGCTCTGCAAAGGAGCTGAACACAGAGGCAGCAGTGAGTTTAGCTGCAAGTAATTGTGACCACAGCCAGTTTCATTCAAAACACATTTAGAATATAAAGTGGTGTGTCTTTCTTTTGGAGCATTTGCCCAGGAAGTGACAAAGTTGGGAAGATCTGAATGATGCTAAGTTCCTTTGTAGGTTTCATCCTGAATTTTGTTGCTTCCCTAAGAAGAATCGAAACAACAATACTTGCATATTTTGCAGAATGCTTTGAGATCATCTCTTGAAAAGAACTCTTTAAAAAAGTTGTCCAGGTTTGAAAAGAAGCTTTGAAGAGTCCATAATTTTGCATTAATATTTCTGTGTTAATAGTTTTGAGGTTCAAATTAATGCTGTTATAAATGACAGCACTTACACAAGCTTTCTACGTTCCTAACTGTGCAGTCACCAAGCAAAATGTGGTAGTTAGGTATCTTATGGCAATTCTATGTGGGAGAACAACTAAAAGTATGAAGTTAATGCAGCAAAATTAAGGACCATTAAGCCCCTATATGGAAACTTACTGAAAAGTGAAGTGCTTAAGGGAGGATTGAACTAGAAAAAATAAAGGCATTTTAATTCAGAATGAGAACATCTACGTATAGCTTAATGTGTTTTAATTTCTCTGCATTAACTTCATACTTTTAGTTGATTCTTTTTAACCATCTCAAATGCAGGCAGTCCCAAGTGATACTACTTTTTCTCAAAAGTATATCTTTGGAAGCTTTCTCTTTAAAATTTTATATCCTTCTGTCCTATTCCATGCAAGTAACCCTAGCAAAATTCT
The DNA here is from genome assembly GCA_013400235.1 of Oriolus oriolus. Classification (NCBI taxonomy): domain Eukaryota; kingdom Metazoa; phylum Chordata; class Aves; order Passeriformes; family Corvidae; genus Oriolus; species Oriolus oriolus. Next base: position 178,510 of record VXBT01010978.1, read on the forward strand.
TGTTTAAAAAACAAACAAAAAGGTGAATAGTGATATGCATTCTATTGTCAACTGATTATGACAGCAGACATGACCATCAGAATGAGAAACATTACCATATTAAAAGAAATACATAAGCTAAAAGAAAATTCATATTTTACAAGTAGAGATTAAAGGCTTGAGGGGAATTTAAAAGTTCATGGATGATGGACACAGTGGAAAATCACAGTGAACAGAAAATAAAGACCAAGATAATAGCAAAAGACATCACGTACCTGCCCACTGAAACTGAATGTTCAAACCTGACAATTTATTGTTGAAGTGAAAAATATAGATGTTTGTGTGTTTGGCACAGCCCAGTATAAAGAAGTGCATGAAGCTATGCTATGCCAAAGCTGGGATTTATCCTGTTGCTTCATGCTTGTTCCCAAAACAGTCTTTCTTTTCTTTATTTCTGTGGTGTCTTTTCAGGCTTTACTGACTTTGGAGGAATTCAGCTTGCTTGCTTGGTTGTCATTTTATTGTCCTTTAACCAGAATCACCAACTCTATGTAAAGAGATACACAGAACTGCCAGATGAACTCTCCCACGTTATACTCTATCATCAATAGAAATTTCTTGTCGGTCATTAACATAGGAGCTCTGCACCCTTTTCACCATTGCTAAGGTTGCATCATGGACATGAGCGTTGCTTCATCAGTCCACTGGAATAAACACTCATGTTCGTTTTATGCTGTGTCATGCACTTAAGTAAATGTCCAAACAGCCATAATGAGGACAGAATACAATAAGAAACAGATATCAGTATCTCACATAGAAAGCAAGCAGAGTATTTTCTACTTCTAAGAGTTACTACTTTCAGGAAGGACAAAAGATCTGCTGGTTATTGCTGATTTGAGATTTTAAAGGACCTTGCTAATGTCACTTCAATGTATTAGAATGCTATTGATTTTTTTTTTTTTATATAATAGCCTATACTGTTAAGAAGATTAAAAAATTCCACTCTGTTGTTGTATTAGAAAGAGTTCTTATGTGGTAATGATACAGTTGATGCTAAGTAGATATATTTGTATAATCTGGTCATTTTAAAAGAATATTCAATTAAATAGTAGCAGCAGACAGTGGAGAATAACAGTTGAAAGCAGTGCAGGATTTCAGTCTGGGGTTACATAACTAAACTTCAGTGCAGATCTTTACAAAGGTGTCCTGTTACAAGGGCAGAAGCACAACAGTATTCATAGAAAGGTGCCAAGAGCTTGCATTTGCTTTATCATGAGTTACAGTGGACTGCCAGTCCTGGGGCTAGAGCTTTTTCTTGTTTACCCGTGCATTTTGTTGTTAAGAGTGTGTAGACTTGCATTCTCCCTTTAGAGAAATCAATGCTTTCACCCACCACCCCCCTCCCTTTTTTTCCCACTGCCAACCATTTTTCTTGTCAGTTTGCTTTCCCCATTGCTGGGTGAGCAGCTTATGAGAAATAAACCACTGAGGCACATCAAACCTTATAAGAAGGCCAGGGCTGTAATTCAGTGGCCGAGTTTTTCCAATCCATTCTCTTTCAAGTGGCTTGTTTAAAAACAAACAACAGAAACAAAACCTCACAGTGTCTCTTGTTGATATTTAACAAAACTACAGAAAGACCTTTTGCCTTAATAATGCCAGTGACATGCATTTTGTTTATCTTTCTAATTATTTATTTATAGTTGACATGAAAATGCTTCCCAATAGACATCACTAACTGCACAAAACCCAGTTGTGTATTGCTTTTGTGAGACTTCTGTTATTATAGCATGATTAAAATAGTACATTAATTATGCATCCTGCTATAAAACTAAATACAGCAGAGGAAATAAATATGTATTATTAATACATTAGTTATTAATCTGTGCACTTGTCATTTGAATGAGATGTAAACTACTTTGCGTTCAGTTCATGAAGACCACCACTTACCTGCTTTTTAAGTCCACTTACATCTCACTACCGTGGAAGGACAAGTTTTTATTAAAAGTCACCATGTGCTAAAAATGAGTAGTCCCAAGCCAAAACTGTTATAATACAAAGCTACAAATTTCACCTGACTGTGAGATACAGTGGTAGCATAATAAAGCAGATTTAGCACTAGGCTGGGCCATGTACAGTAAACTTTTAATCATTAAAAGGCAACAAGATTGATTCTGACTTTTTATTTCCCAGATTCCTTGTAACACTACAAAGGGAACTTTTATACTAAAGGGAAGCCAGCTACAGTTTATAGACTTGATGAAAAGTACTGTGGACATGGGTATTTAAAAACCAGTAGGCCTTGTAAAGTACATCATTGGGTTGGATTGCCTTAACAGATTATTGTAAGGTTGTGTGTTGATATGTCAGATGTGAACATGTTACACCTACCAAGTAGTAACCAAGGGGTTCCTAAATCTTTGCACATCAAGCTGTCATTAAGTTAAAGGGCAGAGTCAGTAGATTAAGAAGTAAAACAGGAGCCAATTAGCTGCAGCAAACTTTTATTAAATAAAACCATTTGCTTTCTTTTTGGCGCAAGTTAGAATAAAAATTAGATTACTTAATGTAAGAGCTGCTTGGCAAGATTTGCACTAGGAAATTAAATGTGCCTGGGTCTACTGATGCCAAAGAGGCCAACTGTCATGGAGTGATCCATGTCTATATTATTAAAATTTGCTAGTTTACAAAAGAAGGTGAATGAAGAAAAAATGCCTCTAGAGAATACTTTTAACTCCTAAACTTTGCTTAAAATGTAGTTTGGGAGAGGCCTAGTCCTAGCTGTCCAGGAATAAAACTAATCTGCAGAGAATTTGTGAAATTTAACCAGGGATTGACTTTTAGTCTCTTGGTACATTTGCTAGCAGTGATTATTTTCTTGGTAGTAGTAGTGTTGTTGAGTGAATGACCAGTAGACGAAGTTGTCCAAAGAAGTATTTTCGTGGAAATTTTAGTTTCATCAAAAATGGCAGGTGTATGACTTCTGTGTTACTCAGAATTTTTAGATTTAAAATGGAACAATGCATATGAAGGGGAAACTACACTGCTGTTGAGATTAAGTTAAAAACGCACATAGAATCCTTGAACTGACAGCTGTTATGGTTATATTTTCCCATTGTCTTAATATTGAACAATGGCAAGTATAAACCTTCATCATGGGTGTCCAGTTTTAAAAGATGTTTGATTATCTCGATTTAAAAGTTGTGTCAGCCAAGACAGTTTAAAATAATTCCTGTAAATATTAGTGGTAGCAACATGACTGCAGTAACAATATAATAACGTTTAGCTCTCTCTTGGGATTTGCACCAAGAGATCTAGAAGTTCATGAAAAAGAATGTGAATATTATTTTATGTACTGTGAATGTGCTTCAGAGTCAAATGGAGTGTCATGACTGGAATCACCTTTTAGGTCACAGGCAGCATCAGGAATAGAATGCAGATCTTTTGAATCCCACACTATAACTCTGTTCACTGTAACAGCATCTATACTTTCACACATAGGTTTAAATTGTTCCCACATAAATTCTGAAGAAGGTTCTGAATCATGTATCATGGACAAGTCATCTTCAAGAGTCGTGATTTAGAACAATATGGGAATGTTTCTTGAACTAAAATGGCTTTCTCTTTTCCTCTCTCTCCTTTCTTGTGTTTTAATATCTTCTTAGTTTTCTCTGAAAGAAGACAGAAAAGATCACCCCGTCAAGAAAGCTGTCTGCCAAAAAAACAGATTCACCTGTCTATAAAGACTTCTTGATAAACATTTCATATACATTTGAAAAACCCAAACTTCCGGTGGTGGAAAATAGCAGTCTCTTTTTATGTAATCTTTTCAGTGCATCATTATCCTTATTCTTGGAAAGATGTTTTTTTCTTAGTGTCTAACCTGCGTTTCCTTTTTTCTAAGTCCATAGTATCCTCCCCACTTTCCCTTTTGTAGCAACTGTTGATATATTGAAAAATTGTTTATGATGTTACATGTGGAAAATCTTGACTATAGACTATACCAAGGAGGGAATCTATTCATTCTTTCATTAGTATATGCAAACTTTTCCATCACTTTCATGAGAAAGCTCAGAAACATTTTACTATTTTTCCTTGAAAATGTGGCTGCCTTCTTCCTGTCTAAACCACTTTGTTCATGACAGTGTGAACCCCTCTAGTAAGAGAGATGAAAACATATTAATGCTGGTGGATACTAGCTTGCAAACAAGCAAAAAGAAAGCTGAATAAAAGTCCCTTAATTGGTATTGTAATCATTCAGCAATTGTACTGTTGAATTTCCTTAATTTTAAAACAATGTTGCACAATTATATATTCACTATTTGCTTCATTTTGTAAAAACCCTGGAGTGATTTATGTGAGAGGAAATGAAATGACCTGGCTGGCTCCTGAATGCTTTGGCTGCTTTAGGGCACTTTGGTAGAAGTTGTTTTGCATTTCCTGTTTGGATTTTTTCCTCTTCTTTATTCTTTCTTTTTTTTTGTTTTTTTGGAAGGGCAAGTCACAAATAACCACGATAATGTAGCATTTCTGTAAGAATCATGTTCTGCTGTTTACTAAACTTATATAGCAACAGTGCATTCATTCAGTTACTTTGCAGGGATCCTTTGGCAGTGCTGTATTTTCCTAAAAGCATGCAAATCCTTCAGTTTAAAGCACTAGGTCTTCTTAAGTTCTGCAAATACACTCATGGTGGTGTAGCCAATAGAGCATCAAATAGCAATATCAGAAGGGTTATCCCTTAATTCCCACACTGCTACATAGATGCTTTCCATGTTTAAACTAACCTTTTGCTTTTTGCTTACTTTGGTAATGTTTATTTTTGTAATTAAAACCCTCCCATTTTTTTTCTGTAAGTTTTTGGTTATGCTGCACTCATTCATCAAGGTTGGTGAGCCATAGAGGAAAAAAAACCTTGACACTACTAGTGGGTTTATTGGCTGGGGAGAGGAAGTTGGAGTCATTTCCCTAGGGCTTTATAATACTCTTTTAGTTATGGGACTAGGTAAATTTCCTCAAATTAGATTGTTTCTTTGTCTATGACCAAGAATTGCCCTCTATATGTGCAGGCATTTTAAGGTATGGGGAGGTGAGCATGGAAAATCATGTGTCTCAAGCAAACTTGAAACCTGTCTCTAATTCCAAATAGAAAGTATTCCAGATCTAGCTCAAGAGAGTGCAACTTTGATCAATTGTTTCAAAATTCACTTTTGGTAGGTTCTGTGGCATCTCTCATTTTCTCAGATGACAGCTGAAAGGAAGTCTGGAAAGTAATCTGTAAGGGTCTGGAGACACTAAGTAAAAATTCTTTGTGAAGCTAGAGAAAGGTTAATGGGGATGACAGGCTTCCTACCATATGCATTGGTCTGAATTATATGATGCTTTTGTGTAATATAGAGCAGCAACATAATCTTCAGGAGTTAAAGGTTGGGTGGTAGACATATATGGAATATGAACTTCAAGAATACAGTTTCATGAGGATTTGGAATGGTTCTTGCCTTCCCTCTCTATCTTTGCAGCCAAGAAAGCCTTAGCTTGCTTTCTGTATAATGTCTGTGACTTCTAGATTTTGAGCAGCTGGTAAAGTATAGATATTTTTTGCTGGGCATCATTATTACGTGTACACACACACATAGATGCAGACATACATGCACACACCTGCTTTCTCTGACAAGTGAAGATAGAAGAAATGTCCAGTTGATACTATGATAAAATAAAATTGCTATACAAGTGAAGCTACTGCCTTGGGATTTTTTCATACTAATGCTTTAACAACATGCCAAGGCATTGCCCCTCAGGCCCCAGACACAAACGAAGTCTGTAGTGAAAAAGAATGGGGTAAAAAAAAATGATAATGTAATGCTGAAATGAGCTTAATGTTATTGAGCGGCACTGGCAACTGAGAAAGGAAACAACAGTGTAAAACTCCTCTTTGATTTTCTGTTCTTGCTCACTGCCTTTTGTGTTTGATTGGAACCCCTTTTATGAGTGAGATAGGCTGTGATAAAGAAAGTGGTAATACATGAAGTAGCACTATGACAATGCATAAAGTGGTCATTGTTCTCACTTACCCTCACTGCACTTTCACACCATTAATGATGTAACTAATAAGACTTACACTTAGGATCTCACCTTTGTGCTTTCTGTGGTAGTGCCATCCTTGAAAAGTGACAGCCTCTGCTAAAGCACCGCAAAATAGATCAGGTTATTCTCATCATTCTAAACAGACACATCTTATTATTTCCCATTGTGAGGAAGGTTAAGTGACTTGTTTCAGCAGAAACAAGAACTCTGAAATTATGACTGGGAACTCATATAATTTTTGGTGCTCAGTTAACTTGAAATAGCATTATAGCATTAACAAACATGGAAAATAACTGCATATTTGGCACTGAAGCAAATTACCAGACTGTGATAACTAATTTTGGAATTCTCTACATAAGCTGTTCACCTAGATCTGTATGAAAGTTGTAATTCTCTTCCTGAGGTTTCTTTTCCTGGTTTCTTCTCTTCATTCCCTTTGGCCTTGTTTTTTTCTCCCCTCAAAGTACTTTTATTTCCCTAGCCAGGACCTGCTCCTAAATATTTTGCTTTCAACAAGAGACTGTCATTTTGTAGCAGATGACAGTTCCAGTCGGTGGGACTGTAAACAGAAAGTACCCAGGATAACTGATTCATCCTCCACAGAGACAACACATAGTACCTCGGAAATGTCTGCACTTCCAAAGAGTGGATGCTGTCCCCAGCTCAGGTTTTCAGCACAAAGTGCCAGAACAGGTGCCAGGAGAATTCATTTTGGCTTGAACTTTATGAACAAACTAAGGTACGATGAGGGACATGGTCTCCATTGACGTTGCTGCCTGCGTCCTTGCTATTTAAAGAACAGAGGAACAAGCTTCAGTGCACAAAGTGCAACCATTTCCCCCAATACCTGATTTAATGGGAGTAATTTCTACTTACACAGTCTCTTTCTATTGAGAAGCTCACACTCTACAAACATGAATTAATTAAGCTTTATACTCCCTCTGTGCTGCATAGGTAGACTCAGGAATAGAGTGATTTAACATTATACTACCGTGCCAGTTGGGAAATACCGGAAATCTAGTTTTCTTACTTTGCACATGCCCTGGGGCAGATTCAGTGCATGCCTTAAATGCAAGGACTGAAAAAAACCATAAGGCATGTGGTTGATAATACCTCTAGGCTTACAGTTGGAGATAAGGACTCCTCCTTGGGAGAGCGGGAGTGCGTATGGCAGTGAAGCAATGGCTGATTCCCTGTGAAATCACGTGTGGCAGAGCCTGCTGAGGTGCAAAGCTTTCCTGGTGGGCCTTGCAGAGACTGTTGCAGTGACCTCTATAGTTTTGACTTGTAGCCTTCTCTCAACTCAAACCAAGTGAATTGGGGCTACATCTTCCTTGTAATGATATCCCTAAGGTCAAGGTGGTGGCTGTGTGCAGATACGGATTTGCTGGTCGGGCTGAAAGGTAAGAGCATTTCCATTTGGTATCACTTGCTATGGCATATACTCCTGAGGTATCTGACAGCCACAAATACTCTGGCCAGGAAGACTGGTTCTTTATATAACCCCTGGTATCAGGCACAAAACAGTCAGTTGAGCTTAGGAATTGTGTCTCCCGGTTTTGTTATTACTAAAAGCTGTCGAATAGATTCTTCCTTTTTTTTTTTTTTTTTTTTCTTTGAAGCCCTGTTTTTTAATGTGCAATAAGGTTTGATTTTGTTTTCCAGAGTAGCAGCTTTGCACTGTAGAAATCATTACCTCAGTACCAGGACACTCTTGCTGGAAAGTGACAAGAAAGTAAATGGACATTAAAAAGAAAGAGTTTCTGCGTTTTAAAACTAATGTCTAGAAGAAAATTAAGACCTTGCTGTTAAATCATAAAGCTGGGCAATGCACATTGGGACTGCAAATTGGAAGTGTTCCATTACTTTTAAATGGCTGAATACCTGCTGCAGCATCCATAATACTTGCTACTTCTCTAAACCTGCATAATTTATTGCAGTGAAAAAAAGGAATGAAATTTAATCTACCTAAAGAAAAAAAAATTATTAAGTATACATTCTAGTCCCATACTGTCTGTGCACTTTGGTTTACAAACAAATGACTCAATGTCTTTTAAAGACTTCTGGGAGGGAGAGTGGAGGACATGAACTACTTGAGCAATGGTTGCTGAAGGCATTGCAATGACTTAAGCTTGGAATAGGCATAATATCCCAGGGAGGAGGGTCTTTATGCCCTGGCAGAGATTCCTCTTCTTCTGGAAAGTGTTTGACTGCTTTTGCAGTATTCAGGCTGTTTACTAATCCCCAGAGGTAGGCTGTGGTGATGCTGCCACTCAAGGAGATACAAACCCCTCAGGTCACCCTAGGTTACCCAGGGAAACATGAGATGTTATCTCCTTCTTCCTTTTTGGCTTAGTCAGTAACCCTGTACAAATATGTCTTTCCTCTAGAGTGTAAGGGGGCAGACTTTTTTTTCTTTGTTTAATAATAAAAACTGAATAGAAAAAAGTTATTCTACGATTTTAGCCATTAAAAGTGATCAGGGATTTAATTCCTTATATTAGCACATATCCACAACTAATGTTTCAGAGCTGGAAGCCACTGATTTCTGAGCCACAAAAATGGATTCCAATCCTACCTTATCTCAGAGTCCCATTACTCAGTATGGGTCAGATCATGTCTAAATTCTGTTTCTGTTTCAGGGTCAAGCTAGAACTTCATGGCAGAATTAAGGAGGGAAAAGAAATTGAGACTTTCTACCATGAGAAGCAGATTGCCAATCTAACATTACAATAAAAGTGATTGGACTTACCAGTTTGTTTTGTAAAAGTTCTGCTCCTATCATGTGCCATCTTGTCCTTAAATGGAGACCGCTGTCCCAAATCAGGGGATGTCAGGTTATAGTATTTAACTATAACTTTTGGCATAGAGTGAATCCTCCAAGGGAAGTAGAACTCAAAAGAGGAAGAAATACCTTTGAAGTCCTCTATCTGTACATGTAACCACTGATGAACTCCTTAAACAGGACAATAGGAACCTTTGCAGAACCTTTTGAAAAGTTGAGTTTTTACTAAAACAGTTCTTTCACGTTTCCAGATCTTCTTGAGTGTAGGTGCTGGTGCATGCCCAAAGAAGGGCAGCAAAGGTGGTGAAAGGATTAGAGCACAAGTCTTATGAGGAGTGGCTGAGGGAGCTGAGGTTGTTTAGTCTGGAAAAAAGGAGGCTCAGGGAGGACCTTATTGCTCTCTACAACTCTCTGAAAGGAGGTTGTAGCCATGTGGGTGTCGGTCTCCTCTCAGTTAATAAGTGATAGGACAAGAGTAAATGGTCTCAGATTGCACTGTGGGAGTTTTAGCTTAGGTTTTAGGAAACATTTCTTTGCTGAAGGGGTGGTCAGGCAGCGGAACAAGCTGCCCAGGCAAGCAGAGGAAGCATAATCTCTGACAAAAAACGTGAGGATGTGGCACTTGGGGATAGGTTTAGTGGTGAGCGTGGCAGTCCTAGGTTGATAGTTGGATTCTATGGTCTTGGAGGTCTTTTCTAACCTTGACAATTGCTTTTTAGTTAGTGCAACTTCACTGACATAAATTGTTGGTAGCTGAAATAGGGAAGAGGAATGTCTTTGATTTTTCTCAGGTTGCTTCTGAATTAAAGTTGCTGCAATCTGGACATGTCTGCTCAGTTTAGTTTCCTGTTTTGGTAGGTGACAGTAGTTGGGACGAGAAGCTTGCATGTGTCAGAAAGTAAAATTAGTGTTGTAACTGTGTCATGCTGAGATGGACTGAAGCAGTACAAAATGAAAGAGAGAAAGCAGAAAAATGAGGTTACAATGTCAAGTTCCCCAACTGATTTTGAATTAGAAGCAGAAATATGCTTTGCTCTATAATCATGATTCAGTTTTACCACCCAGGTCTGCATCCCAAAGAAAATCACATTCATTCTCTTGAAATACGGAAAACTGAAAATCCATTTTGATATTGTAAGAGGAAATAAAAAGGGCTGAAAGATTAATAATAGAATGCCAATGTATACATGTAATCCAGGCTTGAACCTGAGGGCAGTCCTTTCAGGGAGTTGAATGACATCTGTGTGTAATTTAATAAATGACTGTTCTACCACAAGTGGAGAAGCTCTCAAACACATTGTTTTTGTGTTGATTGCTCAGTTCAATTACTGTAAACAAATAATGTAATGTTATAATAGTCACTGAAATAAATCTAGCCTAAAAGGGTTGGATAAAGGTTGGAAATATCAAAGCTGTATTTATTAATAATTCAATGATTTGTTGCTAGACTCACCTAAAAATAAAAGGTCATGTTTTATGAGTATATCTGTAGCAAGGTTACCAATTTCAAATGCTTAATGACAACTTTTAGCTGACTGTTAGAATGGATTTTGTTTTTCCTCAGCATAAAAAATTCACAAGTTACTGTACACACAGAAGTATTAACAACAGGTAGAGGTTAAATACATTAATTGGCAGACTTTTATTTCTATTTAAAGGCATTCCTATCTGAATGGGGTTTTGAGTAATCTGGTCTAGTGGAAAGTTGCCTGCCCATGACAGGGAGGTGGGAACTAAATGGTCCCTTCCAACCCAAACCATTCTAAGATTCCTATAAAGAACTGGATTTACAAAGAAAAGGATAGATGAACTAAAATGTATTTAAAATAACCAAGTGGCATCTTAGAAAATAAGCCAAGTTTTTTCTGGAAAGTCCAATTTTGAGATATAACACTGTGCTCCAAAATAACTTTTCCTGTTCTGCTTCTTCCGCATACTACAACTGGCTTCTTCTATTAAAACAATTTTGCTTGCTCAGTAGAGCTTCACGATCTCTGAATTTTCATGCCCTTTCACCTCCTAAACTTCTTGTGTAATTTAGTTACTTCATATCCCCAGCTTTTTCAGCAGCAGCCTTTCTTCCTTCCCATGAGCTAGCCCTACCCAGAGCAATGCCTTAAGGCTGAGAGGACAGGATGCAGCTGCCTCTAAAAGCCTGTCAATGATGCTTCTTTTTAAGTCACTAAGAACTGCTAGCACAGCTGCACAGCGATGCGGATTTACACTTTATACTTTTTTTCCCCCTATATGAGGAATTACTCAAAAGAATAATGAGTTAGCTACTGATGCACAAAGGCAAATGAAGACACTGCCTTATGCTTAATGGCATCCTAAGGACAGCCCTGCGTTTTAGAGCCAGTTTTTCTGGGGAGACATTTCCTGGGTTGGATGCTGGGAATTATTACAGGGAATTTGAGGAGATTCTCATCTTCAGATGTGATGGAGTAGGAACAAATTTGAGTTAGCATTAAATCTACAGCTAGTATCTTACTTCCTTTGAGCACATAGTTGTTTCAATCTTGACAGCTAACACAGTACCAGTAGACTGCAGCAGAGCAGTTAATTTTGGGCTGTAATTTTTGAATTATGATGCATTTTAACATCAGTGGAGTTTGTTTATTTTTAGACAGAGCAGTATCTGGTGACCTTAGTGACCGGTGTGCCCCCACTTTCCCAGCACTGCTCTTTTCTCTGCAGGCTCCATTAGTTACTAGTTTTATCCAGTCTGAGAAAAGCAAAAGGCAAGGGAGCAAGCCTGGCAAGGCTATAAGCTGATGTTTCTTTGCCTTCTTGCTTCCATTTTCCCTTTTCCTGTTTATTTAAGTTGTAGCTGTCATCCACATGGCAGCTGTGCCTGGTTGGAGGAGGACAGTGAGGGCAGAGAAAATCCAAGCAGTAACACTGCAAAAGTGGATGCTTCTGGATGTTTGTTGCTGTGGTTGAAGATGCCAAGTTCAAAACATATCTTAACATCGCAAATGAAAACAAGGCGTTGCGGCCTTTCTGAAATTTCCAGCTAGGCTGGTTACAAAAGAATCAAACACTGGTTAGATGCCATAAAGACGTTCTGTCCAAATGACAGCCAGAAAGTGTGTATGTGTATGGTTCAGTAATGGCTGACCCAATGACTCTGACACTCCAACACCAAATATATGGGAAGAGGCTTGAGTTGCCCCTGCCCACATTCCTTCAAAACTGAGTCCTCATCTTGAAAAAAGAAAAATCATGTGCATGTGAGGGAGTTTTGCAAGGAGTTGAATGCAAAGGGTTGCATTACAATCCCCTAATACCACAACATTATTACTGTAAGAATCTGTTTGTATTTCTGTTTATAAATTTATTTTTAATGCATTTCACAGAATAGGTAAGGTTGAAAGGGACCACAATGGGTCATCTGCTTCAGTCTCCCTGCTCAAGCAGGGTCATCCTAGGCCATTAATACTTTTCCATTTGCATCATGTTAAATTTTTTGTGATTTGTGTTCTTGTGCTATAAAAGTTGCTACCTTTAAATGGGATAACAATTTCATTAAATTAATCAATTTCATTAAATCTCCTATTGCAGAGATCAAAACCTTTGCCTTGTAAACAGGCTGGAGAAAACATTTTCAAAATGATTAAAAGTTCTTTCAAAATGTAATTCTAACAATTATAAACAGATTAACTGCCAGTTACCATGATTATGTGCATTAAAAAGTGAGTATAAGGTGTGAAACCAGCAGCTTCATATGGTGTAAGTACATAAAAAGGAGACATCAAATAAACTAAAAACTGTAAAATGGTAAGAGAATATTTGAAAAATTAACTTAATGCTGTACTGTAGGTGATTAGAATTAATATGAAAAGTTTTTAAAAGATATGTTCTGACTATATTTTAATGAAAACACTTCCTTTGGTGCCTACAATAAATTTGGATTAATTGGTAAGAAAACATGAAATGTCAGATGCTTCAACATGATACAACACCTTTCAAATACGCAGCAGAATTTCAGAGTAGCTACCAATATGTTACTTTGCCAGTACTGGGAAATGATTGCTGTATTTCCAAATGTCATCCTAGTTGATTCATGTCATACACAAGTGAATTTCTGAATATTCTTGTGAGCTTTTCCAAACTGAGTTCCTTAGGCACTGGCAGTTACCTCAGCCATGGCTTAAATACCTCACAAATGCATTGACTATTGGCTATAAGTCTTTAATCACTTAAATCATAGTGATTATATTTAGGTAAATTATACTTAAATTTATGTGAGTATGTTCAGCACTTAGATGGGAATGAAATCTGGAAAACTCTTGGTATATACCATTGTGCTGAAGTTCTCATGTGCCAAAATATCTGCTGGTAAAACCTCCAACACTACATGCATAAAGCTGTTCATAATACTGAAGCTTCTGGTTTCTAAAAGCTCTACCTTTTGCATTTTCAAAGAAAATATTCTTCCTTCTGGAACCCTTTCTTGACCATTTTCTTGGGATAAGCCTCTCATCACTTGGGCAGAGAAACTGTCCCTTAAAAATCATGCCCAGAGCACGATATGCATGCTTGCATGAATGAGAAGTAGCAAGGACAGATGATGTTTCCTGTTCCTGAGTTTTGCTTAAGGATTAAAGAAACTGTGTGATTCCTACTACTCTTGGAGCACCTGACTGAAGAAGGGGAGGCCGTGTGCTAGAAGGCTCTACAGCCTGGAGTTAGGTGAGGCACTATCCAAGAAGTGGGATATGCATCCCCTTAGCTTCTTTCACTGATTACTTTCTGCAACTCTTTGTTCAGCTGCTGGCTTTTGCAAAGCTATTCTCCAGCACGCCAAAGTGTGAGAAGAACCTGACAACGTAACAAGATCTACCCAGTCCTGCAACTGGGCTCCAGATTGATATGTCACCGCTGAGTATTTTACCCTGAGATAATTAGCGCTATGATTAGAAGAGTGCCTACAGACCATGACATGCAGCAGTGAAGTTAGACCAGTACAAGAGAAAGTATGTCTTAAGCCTCCTGTGAAAAAGGCAGCTTTTGCTGGCATGTGATAAAATAAACAGTGTCCCTTTTCATGGAACAGCATTGCGTGTCATCCTGGCAACGTTAGATCAGATAGGGAGCCTGCTGAGAAAGCACTGAATGAGACTTGTTGGGGCAGCTGCCTTATACAACTACCCAGGTATAAGGAAGTGGTTCAAACTTTCAAGTTTGGTGCACTGGATTCCTAGAAGAAAAAAGCACTAGGAAAAAGGCTTAAGTTTCACCTATAACAATATTAATTTTGGATTGATTTTTTTTAAATTAATAAGTTAGGTGCTCAGTAGGGTGAAAGCTTTTCTTCTTCTTTCAAGGAGCTGGCATGTACTTTTGTTTGGAAGAGATTAGAAATGTGATTTCACAGAGGAAATGTAATCTCATCTTAAATATTTACAGAATGCTAATTTTATGCTTCTACTTTGGCAGAAAAACAGAATAGCATTAATTTGACTTATTTTATAACAGAAACATGTTCTCTCCCTTTGGCTAGGACTACATTAGTAAAAAACCCATTCGGGCCCATTCTTTGGCCCACAGATAATGTAGCACAGTTTTCATCCATATGGCTAAATTTCCCCGTGTTCCTTAACTCTCCTCCAAAAGAGGATTGCCTGCTTTGTACCACAAGGTGGAAATTGCGACTGGTTCCTCCTATTTCACATGCAATACATAAGCACTACTTGGGAGATGCTATTTGGCACAACTAAACAAGTGAGTATTGATAATTGTGTGCCAGTGCTTGACCCATGTGTTTTATATTCTAACTATAGAGACAGCCTGTGGCAGATGTCATACGACCACCACCAGGGTTAATACTAAAGGAATAGCTAAGTATTTGTTCTGTACACAGAACTTAATTCACTGGTTGCCTACGTAAGTGTTAGGCAAAATACAGTGTTATACCATAGTTTTAACTAAAAGGAGAGGTTATGCAGAAGACTGCGAAGTGCCTTTTTCTGCAAGTCTTTAAGTTAGGCAGGTGTTTACTAGGCATACTTAATCCTGCATCACACTAGGATGATGAACAAGCTGTTGTCCCGATACTCTACCAGTGGTTGCTTTCTATAATGCCATGATGTTAGGGTGCTTCCTTTCTGGCAGTTATGGCATGTGTGGGGAAAAAAAAAGAAATGCAAGTGTCTCTTGTACTAAGTAAACAGTTCCTGGGTTTGGGGGGGGAGGGGGTTGTGCTCACTGGGATGGAATTATTCCAAAATAGTGACCTTTTTTTTTTTCCATCTTAGAAATTCTATTACAAGAAATTCCTTCAGGTATTTTGATACTGAGGCTTTCTCTCTATCTAGAAACTGATCTATAGCTGTGGATGCAGATTAATTTTTAAATAGCAAAAAAGAAATTTAGAAATATATGTATGCATTTTTCTTTGATGATTTAAGAATGCCCAAAGGAATATTTCCTATTCATCTAAAATACTTAAGAAGATAAAATGCTCGACAGATTCTTTACAAGAAAAAGACACATAAACATTTGAATTCATGAGTATTCAATATAACTGTTTCTGACCCATAAATTGAAATCTCTTAATGTTAATCTTAGATCCTCTCCCTGACCCATCCACACACCCCCACACTTCATATAAGATTGCGTCAGGATACACAATGTTTGGAATTAACAGTGTTGTTCTCCCTGTAAAATGATCAGTGTTTTGGCATACGACTAACATGAAGTAAGTTACACTTTTTGGTTAACAATCATGATTTACGTTTTCCTGTTTTACAGGAAGATTGGTTGAAAGCTCAGTTGCAGATTCAATGAAAAAAAAAATGGGTCCTTGGAATCCTGAGCACCAAAACCTTATCCCAAATCAGCATTAAAAATGAACTTTAATTTTTGTGTTAGTTAAACATCTGAGACATTCTATTGCGATTTTTCTTTTGTGGGTATAAAAAGTTAGAAGCTTCTTATGGTGTTTAGTGTTTATAATGCATTTGTCTGGGCAGATGTTCTTGTAAAATTACTAAACCATTCCAAGTTATAAGCATAGTTCAAATGAAGATAAAACTTGTTTCATCTGTGTGAGGAAGACTGATTCCTTCTCTCCAGACTTTCTAGAATACAAATGTTATCACTGCAGTAGACTATTGTATGTGGACTGTGACTGCTATTTCCCTCCGCTTTTTTCTTTTTTCTTTTTTCTTTTTTTTTTTTTTTTTTTTTTTTTTTTTGTGCATTGGTATGTTTATTTATAGGGGCGTTATGAGATTGTGATTGAAGTTGGAAAAGACCGTTCCCTTGGGCTTGAAAAGTGACTGACCCCAATCAGCAGGGCTTGTTGTCAGTGCTGCTGGAATCTCTTCATGAGTGAGTGGAAAGTAGTTTCCTGTCAAGTTTAGTTAGGATTGGGTTTTTCCTCTCTCTCTTTCTTTCTCTTTTTTTT